>JAVFBZ010214880.1:0-12854 GCA_032466195.1 Katharina tunicata
TATTAGCCACTGGATTTTAATATACAATCATGACAATGTTATTGAACTTAATTGAATACACATAGCCAAATTACAATCTTTGAGATTCAAATCTTTTGGGTGCACGTAAGAGGGATAGTGTGGCAAAGCTACTAAAAGTAAAGTCAATTGGGTACCGGCTGTCAGCTACATGTACATAGTAGATGGTGCGCGAGTGAAGTGGGACACCCATGCATTCACGCCGAGCTCTGCTGTCAATACGTTCATATGCTTGCTTTTTACGTACACATATAACAGTAGTTACAGTACCCTGGTATTGTCAAAGCAGCTAAGCAGCAGCTAATACAATGTAGGTTCTACTTCACTACAGGGACATCTAGCGGACCAGTTCTGTCGGTACCCCATTGTGGCTCTAGACTATCATGAGCTAATCAGTTCAAAATAAAGAGATTCTGTGTCTTTACTTGACTGCGTTAATCTGCTATGTGTCTGAAGTGCTTAAGGTAATATTATTACATGATGGCTATTGAGTCCAACTAAATGATGAACCTACCACTAATAAGCTGTAAATTGATTTACAAATGAAAGAGGTGGAAAACCTTTTCAGCCAACATTCAACTTTACAGATCAAACATAGGCCTAAGTGTACTTGTACTTATCGGTTAACATACATGTACAGGTAACAAACTAACAATACTAAGCAATAACAGAGAATGATACTGTAATCATAAAATGAGAAAAAAATGACATAAGGGGGTACACTTACAAATCAAACAATAAACATTGACACCACAGCCGTGAAAATGTGAAGTGATATCTGATATGCCTGTTCAAAAAAATGTCTCACCAGTTATGCTTGAATGCATAGCTCTGCCCTTAGTCACAGGGTGAAACACACCAAACAAGAGTCTTATTAAAGGTTCAAATCAATCATCGCAATCATAACAAATTTTCTATAGCTTCTTTTATCGCCGACAAGATATCAAAACCAACATAAAACTAAGACATTATTATTAGCAGTGTCAACTCAGGCAGCCTAACAACACAACAATACGTTTACTAGTTAAATAAACCTGCAGGTCAATAAACGAGAAACTCCACAAAGAATGAATATTTTTGTTATGATAGCATTTAGGATACTAACAACAGTCATATCAATCTTTATAAACGTTATCAGGGTGAGATTCATACCATCTGGTTACCCCTGTAAACTTGATTGTATCACTCCATGATGTTATCAGATTTTGTGATCACTCATGGGTTAAATGTATCAAGTCAATATGTAACTTGTAATATTGTATTATAGTATATATTGTAATATAGACATCTGTTATATCTTGTAACCCTGCTTGCTAAATGTCAACCAATCACCAACAGTCTATTCCTTATTCTGTTGTCTGGTTTGATTTATGCTACATGTAGGTCAAACATGTCCTAGGTTGGGCAATGCATATTACATGTAGTTTAATGATCGTAAAACAATTAAACAATTAAGGCCTTTTAATTTGTTTATATGGGGTTATAAATACAGACCAACAGGAGTGGTATGAACATGACATGAACTCAGTCTGTACGCCCCGTCATTAGCATTAAAACAAAAATAAAGTGATTAAAATAATTATAATTTAAAAAAGAACAACCGTAGAAAGAGGTATAATAAAGCAGTGTTACATTATCTTGCAAATATTAATAATGGAAAAAAACCTCAAAGAACACAAATCTACTTTCTGAGCTTCGTCGAATTTGAAAAGCTACCATGGCTTCTTGTCAGTTATTGAATAATTGCATGGCTTTCCAAGTGAAACAGATTTCTGGCCAATGCAAACAACAGAGCCCTGTCTTTTAACAAATTAAAACACAAATGTTATTATCAATGTATTATTTTTCATATTTTTCAAAGGATTATAATGTTTACATGTACTTTTATGTAAGTGGAGGAACATTTTACTGTTAAAATGTGAAAATGATGATCACTGAATGTGTGAATATGTGCCTTGACAACAATATAAACAGTGGCTCATGAAAAATATAAATTAAATGACGCCTCCCATTTCGTTTGCCTTGATTAGCCTGGTGCGAGAAATGGTGAGTCTGCTAGAGGACACCGGTATTTCTACAGGTGCTCATATCAGAACAAAGCACAATAAAGGTTGTCTGTCTATGTATGGAATGACAATAAAGTGAATTTCAGAACATCAATATTGGAGCTCAACTTTTCAGAGAAGGTAAGGTAAGGTAAGATTAGGCCTCTTAATTCACTACAATTGTGTAATACAGCTTTTTACATGCGATCATTTTGAAGCGGACTTCGTTGAAAATTGTATATGCAGTTTCATCTGTTCACAGGAATTGTTTCATAAATTCAGCCATGTATACTTATATGTGCCAGTGTGACAACTCTTGACAAAAATATGATAAATCAATCAAAATATATGTACATGAAACTATGTCTCACTAATAGGCTGCTTAATGACTAGGAAATAAACTCAATCAACATGACTATATAGGTATCATTAATAGCTTACACTTTTAGGTTTCTTTAAAATATCAGTTATACTGATTTCCTGATGCTTTGTAAAACCTCAAATATAATATTAAAAAGAATAACAAAAAAAATACAGGGGTTTTGTTGTTAATTTGATTTGTTTGTTTGTTAATGTTTGATTGGGGTTTTAAGAAAAAAAACCTAAACGACACTGGCAACATGTAAGACAGGACAAAACATTTACATAACATTAACTAAACAGGACACCACAACAAATCAGGATCCTGTGCCACTAAGCTCAGAGAGAACCGAGGCTGTTGTTAGTTTGAAGTTGTACAGAACAAAATAGAACACTTCAAATATTCTCTAAAATTCTCCCAATTTGTGCTAAGTTAATTAACTTCATATTTTGACAAACCAATACAAGATTTCTTCTTGGACAAACACATAGTGTAACAAGGTAACTGTAAGTTGTAATTATTTCAAATACATAAAAACAGTATAACAATTAAAAATTGATGTTCCTGTTATTTAGAAATTGATACAGGATTTTACACTACACCCCGAGAGTAAATACAGCAGTAGTTTATAAAATACTGCACCCCTAATTCAGCTCCAGTACTTACTTCACCTGTAAACCACTTGCATATAAGGTAACTCCAAACCAAAACATATGAATTAAAGTGTTGACTAATGACTATGTTATTTATATAATGTCTATGCATGATCCTGGCCGTTGGTGTGAAAAACCCTTTAATTAGATTTATGCTCTTAAAGTTTAGGACACCTTTCTGAACAAACTTGAGCTGACATAAACTTGACTGACAAATCAAACTACAGAATAACATTAAAACTGTCCAAACAAATGGTTCGTTTAACACAAAAAATTATGATGAAAAGTTTTAGTTATAGAAACATTCCATAAATATAACTGTATAAATAATGTTGCAATGCGGTCCAAGTGGTCAACATTTTAATTTTGCTTTTCTTGCTTTCAAAGTTTATTTTATTCATGTTTTATTCGTGATCCAAAGCACACATTTAGAACTAATTATAGTCGTTTATAATAGCTTCTCGCAAGCTAATGTTAGTTATTTGTTTATGTAAACCCCGACTTTTAATAAAGTATCTTATCTTATTTAAATTTTGAGATTTGTTTCAAGCACTGTCCAATAATTTACAGGTTATGTAGAGTTACTAACTTATGAGCGAAACACACCCCATGATGTTATGATAATCTTAATCAAACGGATTAATCAGGTCGAGATTATCTTGCATTTCCCTGGGGTCACGACTGGCAGGTGTCCTGCAAGGAGAGTATTGTTGCTAGGCAAATGATTGGCACAATGTCAAAAACAACTTTACCTGAAAGCTTACCTTATGTTCTTGTTAAAAACAGTTATAGTTGGATTCCGTTGAATTTCGGTCATCACATATACATACAAATTATTTCCCTTGAGAGCCATCGATAACAAACATTTATACCAGTAAATAGGTGGGTTTTTTTAGGTATGAAAATAACGAAAACCGGCCATTTGATTACATTTGCGACGGAAGTTAGAACTACTCCGGTCATGATAGGGAAAATGCATTCGATTGGTGGATTGTCAAACCTTTTGACCAATGGTCATTGTTATATAAAATTCTTGGGGGTCGTCTCTGCTTAGCAAATTACTTTACTTTTTTTTTCATTTTTCTCCATTGAGTGTGTGTTGCAATCATAATAAATACACAAAAAGGTAAATTTTTAAGAACAAATTTTATTTACTACGCAACACATACGAGCCAGTTTACCGTGGGCCCTAGCTATATATGCATATAGGCCCTACAGTTTTCATAAATGCATGTATAATTATGAATACATCTTTGCGGCCCCTGGTTAAAAATTATAGTTTCTGCAAGCCCACTATGGATATTTCATGCGCTTTCTGTTGATTAATGTGAGATGGTGGACGGGGAATTATTCGGGTTCATACAATTTATGAAGTAGAGGGTAACAAAACAAACTAAAGGATAAGAAGAAGAAGAAGAAGAAGAAGAAGAAGAAGAAGAAAAGAAAAAGATATAAAATTAACCTTTACAAATGTTTTCATATTTCAATTTTTATATATTATTTTTTTCGGCATTTTACTCGACTCTCGACGAGTCGTACAATTACAGTGTGATATTTTAACGCGACCCCCAGTTTCGACCTCGTGCATGTTATTGAAGTTCGTCTGACAGTAATTTTGCGCAGTTCTTCTCCAAACCTTTCAACAACTATATTCGATATTTAATTGCGTAATTAATAGTTCAAAGCGCACACAAAATGCCTCGTCGAGGAAGATCTGGTGGATTTGGATCCAGGTAATGTCTCCTTTACTGCTCTGAGTTCGAAAAAACGCGTTCGTCCTATGTTCACAATATTTAACATGGTGTTGTTGTTGTTTCACTCGATTGTAAGTTGGCTTATGTAATCGCCACTCAAACTTATTGTAATTATGATTTATACAATTATCATCTATCATTCAATTTATAGTTGTATACATTTTTGTAAGTGTATGCCTGATGATATTTCTGTGATAGTCGTAATTGTATAGCCCGTTTTACATAATCTTCAGTTTCATACATCTGCATTAAAAAATCCATGTTGCAAATACCACTGAATTCTCCAAGGATTCCTCAAAAATCAAATCCTGTTAGTGCTGATAAAAATATCAGAATAATGTGCAGACTTCGTTTTAAAATAAATGTGTACAGTGGTTGATACATGACTTGTATATGGGCGACTTTAATGAGATATAGGTTAACCTTTTTACAGTGTAAAAGATGTATGTTTTTCTGACAGTAGTAAAATTAATGAAGTATTAAGTTATCACACAATATAATAGTTTGTCAATTTGCCCTTTCAGGCCCTCTGCCGCTCCTATGCGATCTGCCCCAAGGCGTCCAGTATCCACGATGCCAGCGCACCCTCCGCCTTCTGCTGCCGCCCCTCAGATGGCACAGCCTCGACAACCTGGCATGTTTGCTCAGATGGCCACAACAGCAGCTGGTGTTGCTGTGGGTTCAGCTGTGGTAAGCATAACCATAGATTTGGTGTTTTGTAGTTGCCGTGTCCGTTGACCAGTTTATACAAATCTTTGGCAGCAGTGAAACAGTACAACAGTCTCTCTTTAATTTATATAGAGAAATTTAGGACCTGTTGTACTGTTTCAGTGTTTATTTGTTAACAGAATAGAAATTTAACAGCCTACAATGCTGGATACCTTCCTATAGTTCTATTTTTGAAGTGTGTAACTTAGAAGAATACACTGTACTCAAGTCAGTGAATAAAATAGTGTGTATAAATATATAGAATATATAAATATGAAAAATGCAAAACTGATTTGTGTCTAACTACTATCCCGCTTAAATGCATGTCTGTTAAAGTAATAAATCTGCTATATGCATGTATTCAGTAAGGTTTTTACAGACTGACCATACAATAATCTATTAAGTTCAAGTTGTAATTGCCCTGCCATGCCACCCACCTGGTGAATATACACACCCATAATTGGCCTTAATATTACTGACTTTTTGATTTTTACAAATAAAAGCAGATTTTAACCAGACAGTGAAATGTAAGGAAACAATTCAGGGGTTATTTTCTCTATAGCTTATCCATAAATAAACATAATTTGATATGCACTCTGCAGTTTATGTAACCAGCAGTCCGGCAGAGGAACCACAGGTGTTACATATTACATATTCATTACACAAAGGTGTTGCAAAATTGCATCATGCTGTGGACAGTGTGACATAGTTTGAAATCTAAAATGTTGTGTATAAGAATAACATTTTTGATTATTGTTCAAAGCTCAAACAGATTTGAAAATTATTTGTTTTCAGTCACTGAACTGCTTCTCACCAAAAAGGGTTTTATAAAAGTTGTAGTCGAAGCAGTTAAGTTCTGAAAATGCAGATGTACACGCAAGACTTAACAAGGGAGCTATCCTACAACTCCTATAAGACTTATGATCATCCAAGTCTGAAACTTTAAATATTGGTCTTCAGCCAAATCAAGAAAATAATCATTTGACACTACTGTTAACTCAGTTAAACCGTTCTCATTGTCCAGGGTCACACTATAGGCCATGCCATGACAAGTGGAGGGTCCAGTGAAGCCGCTCCCGAACAGGCCCCACCCATGTATTCCCAGCAGCCACAGGAACAGCAGACTGTGTGTCAGTATGAACTGAAACAATTCCTGGACTGTGCGCAGAATCAATCGGATGTCGGCTTGTGCCAGGGTTTCAACGAAGCTCTACGCCAATGTAAAATGCAATATGGTAAGTATAGATAATGGTTTGTGTTAGTTTTTTATCCAACTGTCTTGTATGCAAAAAATCTTCACTGAACCACAAAGGTCTCTCTCGATGGTTTCAGTTGTCAGTACCGCTACATCCATGAAGCATGGATACTGGAGGCTGTCATATACCCTAAAAAGAGGCCTTGAGCTGTGGTCTTCTAATGGGTATATAGAGATTATAATGACAGTGCGAGATACGCGATTATGTATCAGCTCGAGCTGTCTGAGGTCGGAAAGCAGTATCAATCGAGCTCGAAGATCTAATGTATTATGTGGGTGAGGCTTATGACAGGTATATGATAAATACCGGTAAGAGAATTTTCCCAGTGGCTGCGTAGTTGGTAGGGTGGTTTTTATGAGGTTTCTTCCCGGTTTTCCACCATACACCAACAACATTATACGGTTAAGTCGTCATATAAGTGAAATACCCTTTAGTTTGACGTTAAACACTAATCAAACAAATAAACAAACTTCTAATGTTCTATGATGAGCACATTTCCAATGAAAATGTACTATGCCATTCAATATGACCCATATTGATGGTCTCATGGCATGGCAGGGGCAACTCATTCTGCTATGTGTTAAACCCTGGGCAGTCATGCTTAAAACTTTGTTTTCTTTTCTTTTTTGGTGGAAGGAGGGCCTAAGACCTGCGGGATTAAACTTGTGACTTTCAGTGAGGCACAAAATCTCTCGCAGTAAATGTCTGCCATCTAGGCCACTAATCCCCATTTAGAATGCTGCATGGCTGAGTTGTCCAGATGGCCGGCATTTACTGGGTTGATCTCAGTCTGCAACATTTTCTGAGCTAGAATCTGTTCAATCTAAGAGAATCATGTTATCCCATAAAGAACAGCAATACTGCTCAGTCAGCCATATTGGTTCAGTACAAGGATTAAATTGTTTTAATTGCACTTTTGGTTCTGAATAAGCCACATGTACTTTTCCTTGGAGAATGTTTAAGGGACAGTGAGAAGGTCAGGATTTCTCAATGTTAGCTTGTCAGTCTTTGTGGTTTGTTAATCTGTATTCTTTTCTGTCACTTTCAGGTATGCAGGTATGATGAAGATATGCTTTAGATGAATTTAAAATATGACTTGGTATTATATATTTTACACGGAACTTTGGTGTGGGGAAAACAATCTCTCACAGAATTCGGACTGTTTGTTGAAGAAAAATTTCTAAGTTGAAAATTAGACTTTACAAACAACTGTTTTACAAGAATTTTTAAAATTTCCGTCTTTGATTTTTTCTTTTTCTTTAAATGATCACATTGTGTGTGTGTGTTTACTGCTAGACTTGATCAATTGTACTTGCTGATTTAATCCCTCGGATTGCGAAATGTTGATCTCTGTGTAAAATAGAAACTCTTGTGTAAGCAGTCAATATTAAATAATTTGCTCTGCTAGTCATAATTAACTAAAACAGTGGTTCACAAATTATTGTACAACAACAATTACACAGATGTTGTGTGAGTTTGCTAGAAACCTGTTATTGGTGTGGTCTATATATAAAACTGCTAATCTTAAGTGCTGAATGAAAGAACTCTAATTAAAGTGTTAGTAAAAAAAACCCCACAGATTTGTCGTTTGTGCTTTTTCTTGTGTAGTTTAATATGGAATGGATAATTCTCTTTGTGAAGTCCAAGGTGAAGTTGCTCAAAATTTTGCCAGCGCAATGGTTGAAGGAAAACACTCCCATCAACACTGGAAACAGTTTGGAACATAATTATTCCGAACAACACAATTTCCCAATAATTATTTATTCAAGGATATTATTTCTTCAGACCACATATGAACGAAACATGATGACACCTCAATGGCCAATAGCTCACATGGGCTGGTTTCCTAAAACACAGTTGGACGACTAGTGCTGAAGGTATATAGTCACCAAAACTACATTTGTTTAATGTCAAAAATACATTGTTACTTTCTGAAACATGTGCTTTTTTGTTACACCAATTGTACTGACAGTCTGTCGGTGAGTAAATAGAAGAACCATTCAGAGAAAATGGGTGTGTTTTTTTGGTTAGGTTTCCACTGAACACTGGATTAGCAGCCATTATAAAAGTCAAATACCCTGAAGTATATGAAGAATTATTTTGCAGGATTTGCAAGTAGTGTCCATTTCCATACATTGTAAAACAAACTGATTGAAAGGGGGGATAACTTTAATAGGAAATACTGGTCTGCAACATTGTGTGTGAACTCGAACATTCCTGTTGTGTTTCCTTCAAACAACTTACAGGTCTGCATAAAACATCAATCATGTGGAATAGACTTTAAAGAAAAAGTGTATAGCTCAGAGCTTACCACATAAACCAATCACATGGGTTTCACATTCAGATTATTTTATTGTCTGGCCTTGTACCATGCCTGCATAGGACGGTTTTAATTGATTGATTCATTGGTGTTTAACGCCGTGCTCAAGGGTATTTCGCTAATAGGACAGCATTGTATTCCAGCGACTCCTAACACAACCATATAATGTGTAGTCACTTTAGTGTATTTGCTGTTGCTTGCTCCAGTGATAAGTATGACGACATGAATATAATCTGGAAACCTATCGGTTTTAATAAAGGGAACAATGGCAATATTTTGTAATTTTTTTTATTTATAAACGTGCAAATAAAAAAAGTAATATATAGGATAAAATCAATGAACTATGTACAACAACAACAAAAAGATTGCAGTTAATGTAGACATGATAATAATGAATATAAATAATGTTTGTGACTGGTTAAAGCTTCTTTGCTTTCACATGGACTAAGCTAAATTCCAATCGAACCTTTATGTTATCTCAATATTTTGAACACGGGTGGATGTGGACACAACATACAATCCTTGTGACACGGTAATATCAGAGGTTGTCCTGGACAGTTTTAACAGAAATGTTACTACCCTGAGATGATGATGATCCAAACCAAAAGGTTACTAATGGAATCCAAAATTTCAGAAATTCGGATTTCATATCATTCTCTAAATATGATACATGTGGATTTTCATAACATTAACTGACTTAATATATTTTGCTGCCATTGGTCATCATAATGTCATTACACTAAACTAGTCGATGTTCAAGATTTATTTCAAACACAGAGTTTTGTGTCGAATTAAAATAGATATATATATATTTTAACTATATCCTTATCTTCAATATTGGATTAAGAAAGAGTATCAAAAACTTGTTTTGGAAACCAGATTTACCACTTATCTTTTCAGATCCTTGAGTAGCATTTAGAGACTTCTAAAATGATGTGACGTAAACATGAATTTTGACATAATGATAAAACAATGGATATAAGCATACATATTAACAATTAATACAAGGAGCGGTCTAAAAATAATCAATGGATTACCCCATATTGGCTTAAAAAATTAATTCCCTCGATAGCGTATTGATAATGAAATACATTATTCTAAAATCCCAAATATCTTTGTTTTTTAGTCTAAATCTGTTCAAAAGACTTGATTTGACGCAAGTATAAAACATTTTGAAAAATGTTGTTACATATTGTCATATTCTGAAGAAGTAGAACTTGGGCACAGGTTCTCTAGATGGAGTCAATGTAAAGGCGATGTCTTCAAAATGATAACTTGGAAAATAAATTACTCTGAAAAATAAGAAAAGGAACATTGTTTATGAAAAAGGCTACAGTGGAATCCGATTGGAACAGCATATACTTCAGACATGACATACAGAGTGTAATGTTTGATTGTCTGATTGGTGTTTAACGTCGTACTTAAAGGTATTTCATTTATATGACGACGGATTCTCCACTTCTTAATCTACTCTACTCAATACGGCGGAAAACCGGGAGGAAACCTCGTAAAAACCGCCCTTGCGATTGCCGAAGTCACCTCGTGTGACTCCCTCATATACCTCAGGTCCACTGGGAGACTTGAACCCGTGCGGTACATCTAAGAAGGATCTGCAGTCAGACGTGCTAACCACTGAGCCACGGCGCGGGCCCCCAGAGTGTAATGAAATTATCCGTTAATATTTTTGTACAAATGTAGAGAAAGAAAATTTTGCTTGCCTCCACCAATATTGGCGCATTTTAATAAAATCTAGTCTGAATCTACATACAAACTCCCATTGGCTCCAGAGAAAGTTATTTCAGTAACAGTCAGTTAAAACAGTCTGTCTGGTGGCAATCCCAGGTAAACCTAATTTAGTACCTGTATATAGCCACTGACCATGTGCGTACAATTACAGGTCATTAGCTAGCTTACTGTGGGAGGAAAACGGTACAAACCAGAAAGGACACGATCTTTTCATGGGTGGCATACCGACTGACATAGTGAGGAGGTGCTGTGATCGAGGCCACATATTGTTCCTCCAGTGTTATCACCTCATCAATACCAATTGCCACAGCTTGACCATTTAGTATATTCATTGCTGTTATTCTGTATATACATTTATACTGGAGTAGCAATTTCTGAATTGACACTTACCCTCTGGAAGTTGTCAACATATTTTGCTGATAAACCGTGTACAAGCTTTAAATCTTCAACCTAAAATAACACAAAAAGGATTGTACTTTACCAAATTGCTTCAATAGTTAACTTTATGTTGTTGATTTTCATTTTCTTACTAATGTTTACAAGACTCTATTAACGCTCATGTCAGCAAATGGAGAAGGCTTGATAGCGGAGTGGTTTAGGTGGCCAGCATTTACTGCTGGCAATTTGGTCACTGACACCTAGGGTCAAGGGTTCAATTCCCAAAAGGGTCTCAGTCTGCAAAATTTTCTGAACTGGAATCTGTTCATTATCAGAGGCTGGTAATCCCAAAAAACAAAAAAAAAAATACTTTAAATAGAGACAATAAGCCTTGTATCCAAATGGTCTCTCAAAAAGGGTTATACAAATAAACACACACAAACTGGTGAAATCTTCCTTCCCGAATGAAATCAATCGCTATCATATAACTGATTTACTGCATGCAATTCAAAACAGTGAATTAATTTAATGAGTTATAGAGGAGCTCTTTCTTTAAGTGTATTAATTTGTGTTTCAAATGATGTTGGTTTATATTGGTGCTGAGAATTAGATGGAATGCCATCTCGTCTGGCCTGACAATAGTGAAAGTCTAAATTCACAGTGACTCATTATGTTGAAGTTATAATCTTCACAACATGTTTGGGATGAAGTACTGGAGGCACATATGGATAGCATTTCTCAGTTCTCCCCATGTAGGCTAACCTGCTTATATGGTCCATTTGACTGCCTCCAGTCTAAAATAAGCTGTGCTCGTTTCTTCCCCACTGTTTGTAACGACTGTAAGTCTTTCAGGGTACCTGTGTTAATAACCTCTAATAAACCCTCATCTGAAACGAGAAAGAGTGGAATAAGTCATCAGAAGATTACAACACTAAATGTTTATTACTTAGGAAAAACGTTTTTGAGACCAATACATGATACACCACAAACCTACCCTCAAAACCAAATATACTGATAGACGGTAAACAGGGTTTCATTAATGGCTTGACAACAATGTGTACGTCACTTTGCAAAATATAAAATTTGTGTTTTTCATTTTTCTTCTACTACATTTCTGATTGCTGTGCATCCAAATATATTGTTGGAAGAATACCTTTGTATTTAATGTTAACACAAGAAATATCTTCCCTATTTTATTATTTTTAAATTAAATAGCATAAATCTTCACTAAATTTGAACTCCAAGCAAATGGCAGTGCCACTAGTGTTTGATGGAAGAATAGCTCTATTTATTGCTATTATTTATCCACTCTTCTGAAACTTACTGTGCTTTTTCTGTGTGTCTGAGTTAATATGAACCCTCCAGCCTTCGTCCACCTTGATGGGTGTTGTTGTTGTCAATTCGATTTCTGAGAAAACAAGGGCATACTTTGTTGTCAACTACTATAATGTTAGATAAAATGTCAACTATGTTCTAAGATTGAAAGACAATTATCCACAAGTAAGACAGGTGTGAGATTATTTTGATCCCTCATCAGGTTAACAACAGATTGAGAATAATACACTATTACCTGCATAGTAACAAATCAAACAGCAATTTATTTATATATTTGATT
>JAVFBZ010214891.1:0-12854 GCA_032466195.1 Katharina tunicata
AAAAAGAAAAAAGGTAGCCTATTTTACACATATCTCACAACGTTTGATTACGACTTATTTAAAACAAAGACAGGGGTTAATTTCATATAATTTCGTACAATAATTTTCCGTCTTAAATGACGCCACCTTATGAAAGTTTGATCCGTGACGACGTCATTTATGATTATATTTGTTTCGTACAAACAAAACAGACCTATAGGAACAGATGGTGGTAAAAGATGGACAGAAAGTTTTCTTTTCTATATGCACAGTAAAATGCTATTACATAAACCACTGTTCCCGATTCGTAGACACGGAGGCCTGTCATTAAATATTTATATTGTTGTATTTAGTCATATGTATATAAAAATAAATGTAAATATATGTTATGTAACACTGTTTAAAACGTTTATTCATGACACTTGGCTATATGATTTTCTACCAACGCCATACATCTTGTCACATATTTATTAAAACGTCACCGTCGAATATTCAACTTTCTCGTCTTTTGGTTCTATTTTTTTTATTCCACACTTCTGCAGAATGCTTCGATCTAGATGGATCTTAGATGTAAGTTATTTAATACACGTCACCTGTTAATGCAATAGTTTGAAGTGGAAGTTTATCCGCATAAGGATGATACATTATTATTGGGGATGGCGTGATGTTTTTATAGTCTGTCATCACTGACAGTCAATAACCACGTCCATGCATCAGTCATATTCCATAACAAACAACCATACCATGTGATTGCTTTTAAAGTTAAACATATATATAAACCATCCAGAGTCAACAAATGATAAAAAAAAGTAAAAGTTATTTACCTCCGACGCAATTTAATATTAGAGTGTTCGCGCTCTGTACCGATTTCCCATCTGACTCTATTGAAACAAACTGTGAAAAATTAAAACTTCTCTATCATGTTTAGATGCCGGAGAACAATGCACTGTTACAAGGTTACTGCAAGAAAAATGCACTCGACTTTAATAATAACGACGAATAAATGTTTACATATTGTGAACGACTCAATGTTTATGTTAACATTCTGATGGGCTCGTTCTGGAGAACCGCAGTCTATATATAGGTTTATTTTAATAATTTAAGTGTCAAATCTCCGATATCTCTTCAATTTTTTTAAACTTCGAGGGTTTTTTATTATCATTTTTTCTTGTTTTGTATTTTTGGACAGGAAACGGAAACTCCATATTGTACATTCAGTCTTTTTTTTTTACTGTTTTATGTCTATTAATTTTTTTGTTCAATTACTGGATCTTTTTAAAGTTTTTATGCGTTTTATTTAACAATATTCTTGGTGAGCTTTTAAAGGTTATTTTCCCCGGAAGTATATTGTAAATGCCTTTTTTCAATGTCAAAGTGACACAAATTTTTTTTTTTTCCCAACTTAGAATAATTAACTTTTCCCTTTTTTTTTTATGAAAATTCAAATATTTATTAAACTCATAGAAGCACCCAAGATTAGGGTTTTTTTAAGTTAAAAGTTTTTAAATTTGGTCATAAATTAAAATAGCCACGTTGAAATAATAAAACAAAATATTCAATTGGTACAAGGCTTGTACGAGCCCATTGTAAAAAAGAGAATCAAATCATTCCCCATACAGTCAAGTTTATTCTTCTCAATTTCGAGAAAGGTACGAGCCTATTTTAGTAGGGTTTTAGCCAGGGACGTGGCCCATATGTGACACATCTTCATTAACACATTCTGGTACAATTTTTAGATGTCACTTTTTTGTTTTATAATATTTAAACTTTCAGTTAACTTATAAACCTGCTGGTCTGTGATAACACAAACTACCTAATTTTATATTGCGTATGTGACTTAATAATAAATAGATAATAAAAAGTTCAAGATATAAGTAGTCTGTATTAAATGGACAAATTCCATGAAAGTCATAACTATTTGACTTGTTTTTGCTTCTTGAAAAACGCAATGAACATGGACTACAATGTCCACTATATCACATCAAGAAATAGAATCTGGTATTATATAACGGATTTGTGACCGGACAGAAACAAAGCGGTGATATAGGGAGGATGGAAGGAACATCTCCGGACTACACGCCTGAGGAAACCTTATTTGTTATCGGTACAATCCTTTGGAGAGAGTTTATTCATAATTAATCTGATTAAAGTCCAATTCGATGGTGAGCTTATCTCTTGCCATAAATCAGAAATCCCCAACAAGCCATCTTCTGCAACCCCGGTGGAAATCCGACCTGAGACATGTCAATCACACCGACAGATATTAACAAAAAAAACGACAACCTCGACCAATAACTCCCAGTTATATCTCTTTATACCGTTTGCCTTTGTTTTAATCGCCAACCAGAAAACGACCCACCTCATATCTCAGTGCCCGGATGATTGTTGTTCTGATTGGATGACACGACACAAAGGCATATTGATCTGCATAAAGGCGTCTCACAATATGAGAAAAACAACAGCGCATGAAATCCAGACATTTAAAGTATCTGATGGGGCGCGGACGATGATAAAATTCCTATCAGAAACTGTTTGTATTCAGAACGTTTTAGTTCATTTATTAACACTGTATGTCTTTCACACTGGTATGATATTTTATGGATCTTTCATGACACACAGGGTTAAGATATTTTATAGGCTTTTTATGACGCACACTAGTCAAATATTTTATGAACCTTTCATAACGCACACTAGTCAGATATTTTATGGGTCTTTTATGACAAAAAGTGGGAAGATAGTTTATTAGTTTTTCGCGAAGAAACACTGGTAAGATATTTTATGGGTATATCATGACACACACTAATCAGATATTTTATGGACCTTTCATGGGCCACGCTAGTCAGATGTTTAATGGATTTTTCGTGACACACACTGGTAAGACATTTAATGGGTCTTTTATGACGCACACTAGTCAGATATTTGATGGGAATTCCAAGACACACACTAGTAAGATATTTTATGGATCTTTCATGAAACACAGTGGTAAGACATTTAATGGGTCTTTCTTGACACACACTAGTCAGATAGTTTATGGGAATTCCAAGACATAGACTTGTAAGATATTTTATGTATCTTTTATGAAACACAGTGGTAAGACATTTAATGGGTCTGTCCTGACACACACTAGTCAGATATTTTATGGATTGTTCATGACGAACACTAGTCAGATATATTATGGGGTCTTTTATGACAAACACTAGTAATGTATTTTATGGGCCTTTCATGACGCATACTAGTCAAAAAAGTTATGGGCCTTTCCCAAAGAGACACTGATAAGATATTTAATGGGATGACACACACTAGTAATATATTTTCTGGGTCTTTCATGAAGAAAAACTAGTAGGACATTTCATAGGTCTTTCATGACACAAACTGGCAAGATATTTTATGGGATTTTCGCGAAGAAACACTGGTAGGGCATTTTATGGGTATTTCATGACACAAACTGGTAGACATTTGACGGGTCTTTCATGATACACACTGGTGAGATATTTTATGGGTCTTTCAGGAAGATACACGGGTAAGACATTGTATGGGTCTTTCATGACACAAACTGGTGAGACATTTCTAGGTATTTTATGAAGAAACACTTTTAAGACATTTTCTGGCTTTTTCGTGACACACACTGGTGAGATATTTTCTGGTCTTTCATGAAGAAACACTGGTAAGACATTTTATGGGTTATTCGTGACACATACTGGTGAGATATTTTCTGGGTCTTTCATGACACAAACTGGCAAAATATGTTATGGGTCTTTCGTGAAGAAACACTAGTAAGACATTTTATGGGTCTCTCATGACACAAACTGGTGAGGTATTCTCTGGGTCTTTCATGAAGAAACACTGGTAGGACATTTTATAGGTCTTTCATGACACAAACTTGCAAGATATCTTATTGGTCTTTCGTGAAGAAACACTGGTAAAACATGTTATGGGTCTTTCATGACACAGACTGGTAAGATTTTTTTTTGGTCTTTCATGACACACATTAGTCAGATTTTTAATAGGTCTTTCATAATACACTTGAAAGACATTTTATGGGTCTTTCATGACACACACTGGTGCGATATGTGTTTCAGGAAGAAACAATTTTAAGACATTGTCTGGCTCTTTCGTGACACACCTTTCTGGGTCTTTCAGGAAAAAACACAGTGGTAAGACATTTTATGGGTCTCTCATGACACAAACTGGTCAGATATTTTATGAATTATTCATGACGCGCACTAGTCAGATAATTTATGGATTGTTCATGACGAACACTAGTCTGACATATTATAGGTCTTTTATAACACACACTGGTAAGACATTGTATGGATCATTCCTGACACACACTGGCCAGACAGTTTTGGGTTTTTTTTATGACAAACACTGGTAATGTATTTTATGGACCTTTCGTGACGCATACTAGTCAAACAAGTTATGGGCCTTTCACAAAGAAACACTGATAATATAGTTTATGGGTCTCTCATGACACACACTGGTAATATATTTTCTGGGTCTTTCATGAAGAAACACTAGTAGGACATTTTATAGGTCTTTCATGACACAAACTGGCAAGATATTTGATGGATTTTTCGCGAAGAAACACTGGTAGGACATTTTATGGGTCTTTCATGACACAAACTGGCAATATATTTTATGGGTCTTTCGTGAAGAAACACTGGTAATATATTTTATGGGTCTTTCATGACACAGACTGGTAAGATATTTTTTTGGTCTTTCATGACACACATTAGTCAGATATTTAATGGGTCTTTCATAATACACTTGTAAGACATTGTATGGGTATTTCATGACACACACTGGTGAGATATGTTCTGGGTGTTTTAGGAAGAAACAATTTTAAGACATTTTCTGGCTCTTTCGTGACACACACTGGTGAGGTATTTTCTGGGTCTTTCGGGAAGAAACACTGGTGAGATATTTTCTGGGTCTTTCAGGAAGAAACACTTGTAGGACATTTTATGGGTCTGTTTTATTACATCATTTCAGAGAAAGAAGTTGCATTGTTGTTAAAGGTTAGTTTCTTACTTTATTGACACAATAAATACATACTTACATACATGTAGTATATTAGTCAGAGTAAGCCAGGGGGATTTAAACCCCCAAAGGGTTCATTTTAATCCAGAGGCATTTGAAAGGGTATACATAATAAACGATAACAACGCAAATGAAATGAATATATATATATATATAGTAACTGTTTAGACAAGCCATCCATAATACAAGCATAATACACAGAATATTGACGAAAGCTTTGACATATCGTGGTAAATGTATTAGTTATAAGCTGTGAACTCCTTGTATCGTAAGGTGATGTACATGGCAGAAAGAGTGTATAAAATATGCTGTAAATTTTTTATGGCAGAACTCATTTTATGAAATCCGAGCAATTCATTGCAGCATGTTCTTATACAAATCAAATACCAAGCTCTTAACCTTTATTATACAATAATATTGTTATGCTGCCTGTTTTAAAAGTGCATGAGTATATGGGTAAGACGGAGTATTAACATTTCAGAGTATCAATGGCTTATAATAATTTAATCCGGCACGAAACCAGGCACTTTTGTTCGACACGGATAGAGAATCAAACGATAATTGAACAGTGACTACACCAGAGGGCTAATAAGTAAGAGTGATCGCTCTCTGCATATTTAACCATTTGCTGATTTAAATAGAGAACAGTTTTAAGACATTAAATTCTGAAACGAGAAGTTAACGTTTCTTTATCTCTGGCGACGCCTTATAAAATGAACAGTATAATGAAGATTCAAGTTGTTTTAAAGTTTGTACAGAAATTTGAAACGATTCATAAAAATAATGTCAAAACGGAGAAAAAATAGAACTTACGACTCACATTTATACTGCAAATGTTGATTATCAATACACTTAAGCCGGCATATGAACGAAATATCGTTGAGTTGTTAATGACCAATGAATCTCACGGTGCGTTTTTAATTTTAAAGGAAAACCGACTAAGTTTAAGTAATAGCCAATAACATATATGGAAACGGAATATGAGTGTAAAACGATTTATATATATTTATTTGCTAAACCCTTGATGAAAATAATTAAATCAAACATTCAGTAATTTTGATAACGATTTTTTGGTTACAAAAATCCCTCAAAATGTACAATATTTACCGTTTTCACTTAGTATTAATCTTAGTCTAACAGAATTGGTATGGCAGTTACAAATCATCAAATACAATCGGTTTAGTGTGATCTATTTTAGATATGGCCTTACAAGGATGGCAACGACATTTTAGGCTAAATGTTGGTGTGAATTTTCTTTATTCTTCTGTTGAATAAAATTTTATTCTAAAACAGTGTATTCTATAGTCAATACATACATTACATTACATCTGTTTTCCTTAAAAAAAAATACATCAATTGTCATAAAGTAATATGCTTGGAGCAGTTATATATGGGTTATATCAATGATTGTTTTTAGAGGTCCGAGTTCGAATCCAGGTGGAGGTAAGCAAGGTTTTCTTTCTCTCAATTTATGAAGAAAAAATATATATGTAAATGTTTACTGTCTACATAATTATTTTTCCTAGCATATTATATACATCACAATAGACAGATATTCGGGTTAAAACATTGGTCAAATTTATCTTTACTTCTGTTTGTTAACACTTATTACATATCTATTATAAATTCCAAATCCAGCAATGGCTGATATTTGGTATATTTTATTATACTCTGGAGGCACCTTATAATTTGTTGCCACTTACAATATATTTTATTGATATAGATTTGTTATAACTAATACAGACTAGAAGATCTGTCATTTTGTCCCTGAAACTTTTAATACTTAATACCCTTTATTACTCTTGACACATTTGACGAAAAAGTTATGATAATCTTCAATGTCACAGAGTTTGTTGTCAGCCAACTTCTATTTGTAAAGTAACTGTATACATGGCGATACAAAATGAATCAGTTTACATGTTGAACTTGTTGGGGCCATTGTCTATGACATAGTAGAATAGGCTTATAAAACAAAACGCTTGTGGCTAGAAATCTCTAGTTGGAGTTACATTTATTTATTATATATCTATGTCCATTTTGCCATAAAGATAAAGGCTATTCGGCATTCTAACAGCTGTTGTATGATGGCCATTTAAATTCACATATATTTCTGAAATCCGTGTTGGTGTCAGTGTTAGGGAGGAATATCGTTTTGAGCTGAAAAACTGTTCTTCTTTTTCTAATATACAAAAATATATACGAGATTTCTTCCCGGTCTTCCACAGTACTCCGGCAACGCAAAGTCGTTTACGAAATATTGAAGTTTGTTTCAATTAAATAAACTCTTAACAAAGAAAAACACTACACATATCAGTGCGTGAAGAAGACAAAAATATTCAGCCGGAATTTTGAAACTCAGATTATTTGTTAATGACAATTATTTGTTTCATTCTGTAATAACGCTAAAAATGCAAAATTTTTAGAAGGCTGAACGAAATTGTCCAGTGAATTACCTCTTTAGAGTAAAATATTCCGATATAATATAACCAAATTCCACACAAGTTCCTGAATTGAACAGTAAAAGAGGAAGACAATTTTTCATAAAATGCTCACTGGAAATATCGAGCCAGGTGAACTTACTTCAAAAAATTTCAGAAATTTCCTAGCTAGAATCTTATGTAAATTATGAAACTTTCCAGAAAATACACGATCATTTTTTTTTAATACAGAAAATGCATAAGCTAGGGTTAAATCCAACTAAACTTTGGAAGGGATGTTATTTCTTGGATAAAATGACGAAAAGTGCACAAGCAAAGAAGAAGAAAATAGAACCAACACTGTTTACAATGCGAGTGAAAAATAGCAAAATGTCCATTCTCGGATAAAAAAAAAACTCACCAAAGGCTTACAAAAAATGCCCAAGCACGGGTTTACTTAACCATGGCTTTCTAAAAATAACCTTTGTAAGGTACAGGTTAAGGGGAAATGCCAGAAAATGTCTCATCTACGCTTAAATATATCCAATGCTTACACAAGAAACCGACAATCTGGTGCAAAATTGAGTCAATTCATGCTAACTTTAGATTATAGTAAATTGCAGCAAAATAATACAAAATCGACCATTCCGCAAATAGGCAGAGCATTCTGGGAATAGGTTCCATTATAATCAAATGTTCAATTAAGGTGACCATGTAACTAGAAAAACGAAATAGAGCACAAAACAATATTTTGGGATCACACTACCACGATTGCCACTTATATGTTGTCTTTTTTAAATTTAATTATACAAGTTAACAAATTTAAAAATTTAAAAATATATAAATGCATTTATAAATCTTAACAGGTGTGGAATAAGTTCCAAATTGCGTGTTTTTTTTACTAAGTACGATATATAGCTGAGATAATTATAAGCGAAATTTTTTCATAGATAATAGCTTCTCTATAACATCAAACAGCCATTAAAATTAGTGTGTTATCAAGCTCATTTGGTTGCTATCTACATCCTATTTATTGAACAGAAACTACTTAAATCTAACAATGTCAATTCTACAGTGATGATGTGACATTCACCTTTTATACATAACTCGTGCTGTTTTTGTTCTCTATGACATACACTCGGTGTCAGAAAACTAATCGCATTTTTATCTCACCTGAAAACTTTTTCTCATTTTAAATTTTAAAATTCTACACGATTTAGGTAAATAAAACTAAAAATTGGGTCATCTCAATTGGGACTGAAGTTGTGTATATGGATAGTTTTAAACCCCTCTTTTGAAAATTTCTGTTTAATTGGAGAGTTCGAATGAAATTTTTTCATAGATAATAGCTTCTCTATAACATCAAACAGCCATTAACATTAGTGTGTTATCAAGCTCATTTGGTTGCTATCTACATCCTATTTATTGAACAGAAACTACTTAAATCTAACAATGTCAATTCTACAGTGATGATGTGACATTCACCTTTTATACATAACTCGTGCTGTTTTTGTTCTCTATGACATACACTCGGTGTCAGAAAACTAATCGCATTTTTATCTCACCTGAAAACTTTTTCTCATTTTAAATTTTAAAATTCTACACGATTTAGGTAAATAAAACTAAAAATTGGGTCATCTCAATTGGGACTGAAGTTGTGTATATGGATAGTTTTAAACCCCTCTTTTGAAAATTTCTGTTTAATTGGAGAGTTCGAATGAAATGTGGTTTAATGTTCGTTGTCAGTATATTGTTGCCATCTATCCAATTTCTAGCGCCGTTATTCTCCTCGGCGGTACAGATAAATAGTAAAGTTGACTGTTATTTTCCGACGTAGAAATATTTCTATGTATATTTCATTTTCCCCACATATAAGCACTGCTGTGTTAAACATCAGTGTTCTTCTAAGACCATACCCCAAGTCAATAATTGAGACAAAACCTATCCATTCGCTTCTCCTGATTATTAAGCAAGAAATAATCAGAAATCCGGTTCTACTCGTCAAAACGTTTAATTTTCTGCTTCAGTATTTAATAGATTCCAAACATTAAAGAGATATTCAGTTAAGCTGAACAAAAAAGTTTCACAACAAAGACGCTGTGAGAAAATGACATGCGCTTACGTGAGTAAATAAAAAATAAAACGGCTTTATACACATTTGTATTTAAAGATAATACAAGCTGTCCATTACTTAAAACGATTGCGTCCTGATTTGCTCGAAGTTCAAAGGGAAGTGTTTTAGGTGAATATCGCAATTTAACTAAAGTAATGGGATGGTATTGTGGATTTCATTTAGATAAAGTGACTGGTAGGCAGGGAATAGCCAGAAGGGTGAGTCTGGGTAGCTTCAGTAGATCGCTATCTCGACAAGCCATATATCATGGAAGAAGTACACGTGAATACTTCTAGAGCAGCCATTATCCTGTGGTGGAATACACTGATGGCGAATGGAAGTTACAAAGACCTGAAGCCCACGGGAGGGGCAATCAGAATTCTGCGATTTACGACCAAATACCCATACAACATCAGTCAAACAACATAATTTATTAAACATACCCCTGGTCACAAATTAGGCCATATTAAGCGGAAATACCCCTGGTGTTTTTCTAAATGAACATGTCACTTATGTAAATTATATTAAATGTCAAGTCGGACTTTGATTAAATAATTTGTTCGTATTCAAAATTGTATATGATTATATCACAGTAGGCCTATGTATGATTGTCGTAAAAAAATAAAGTCAAATCAAATAGCCACGCTGATTACTGAATTCATTCTGTCATGTCTATGTTATTAACATCTCAAGCAAGATAAATACCGAACGTATTCCAAATTATTATTTATTCTAGCGGAGAAAATACTACTCAAATCAGTCTTTGGTAGGTTTAAAGGATTCTTTATATATATATATATATATATTTAAGATTTCTGAGCGGACAAGTTTGAATACTGATTGTTTTCTGATAAACGTGCTGGATTGATGATAGATTCAAGATGGTTTGTTGGTTGAAGAATTACATATCCATCGAAGAAGTATTTCATTGCTTTCATGTCCAAGTTTGTGCAACAATTTAGAGTACAACAGCGAGTTGAATATTCTATCATAACAAATTTAATTAAGGGAGATAACCGCTAATATAGACGAAATAGAGTTACCTCTCATGACGCCCTCCTCGTGGTGAGTGCTTCTGGTAGGTTACAGTAACGATTCTGCTCTCACCCTCCAGGTGATCCGCAAATACAGGAGTGATATGGATATAACACGTTGATGTCTTACTCTAAATCACTACAGTGACAGAGCAGTATTCTGAACTTCTTAAACAACGTTTAAAAATAAGGTTAACTTCACAAGAGAACGATAAAAGCCAATCGGCTAAATCTCGCGTGATTCTCGTTATTGTGGGGTCATCACTAAGCTCGGTCGTGATAAGTTTAAGAATATGCCCAAGAATCTTACATGTTTATTCGCCGGAAGCTTATTTACCGCCTTATACACACAAACAACCCAGGCATCACCAAGCAAAATTCTCATGGCCTTAGATTATATTAAGTTCAATTTAGGAGTTTATATTGTGTTCTGAAGGCAAAATAGATGGAAACCGTGGAATCTGTCAAAATAGCGACGATCTTCAGGTGAAGAACAATAATATAAAGAAGATACCATTAGTTAATGATATTTCGCTCATGTTATCCTCCAATCGGCAAAACCTCACGTGATTTATCATTATTTCGCTGTTATCACTAGCTTAGTAGTGATAGGTGTATGGATATGCTTCAAAATGATATATTTTGTTCATCGCAAGCCTTTTTATCACCATATGCACATAAACACATAAGCAAACATGGGGCAACCGAGCGAATTTCATAAATCTTTATATGCACAAAGTTTAGTTTAAGGGTAAATTATGTCCGGCATGTAAAACAAATGCGCAAATTGCGCAATCTGCTTACATTGGCAGTTTTGCCTAGGCTGTGAAAAAGTTCCGGCTAAAATTCCTATGATCGAATGGTCCGAGGTGATGTGCGCTGTACATTGGAGGACCTCCGAGGGATCCTTTTAAAAAGTCAACAATGAATAGCATAACCAAAAGAAAGCTATATACTTTTAGACAGATCACTTTGGTCTATTGTCAACACTATAGTTTGGGGAAATTTAGTTGAAGCTATCAAGTTAGCGATTGTATCCATTTATAACAGTAACGAAATGGAAATGAGGACCACATGTTTGTGTTTGTTCCCTAAATGGTTATGATGGCACTCAGCTATTATAACATTACATTGCTCAGTGTTAAAGTTCTACTTTCCTACATTTAAAAGAATCAAAGGAAATATAAAATAAAACGCATAAAGACACATAGACAATTGCTTTTTCGCTCTTTGAGAATCTTGCTCTACTAATGGAGGACGTCCTTGGCCTGTGAGACTTTTTGGGGTACTTTTCCTAGAAACAAATTGGTAGTGAAATTTGTTTTGTGTCAATTAGAAAATGACCTCGGAAAAAGTATTTCCGTTTTATTTAAGATAACTCATGGTTGAAAAGATTCTAGTTCTAGGATAGCTGAGTGGTTTAGGTTTTCGGCATTTACCGCTGGCGATTCTGTGCCCGGCCCCGAGGACCGTGTGGGTTGAAAGCTCACGATGGTGGCAAACATTTCTGAACTAGAATCTGTTAATGCCATGAAAACGAAAATACTATTATTTACTAGTGTCTTAAACCACAGCAATATGAATAAATTGTTAGTTTCTTAGTAGTTAAAACAAATAAACTTAATAAGTAGAAGTGGAATAAAAAACAGACAATAAAAAAGAATTAATATTTTAACGGTAATTTCTCACTCAATGTTCAACCTCACCAACCAATCGTAACTGAACTTTTCTTATCAAAATGCAAATTTCTAAGCACTTTATACACATGGAAGTCAACGAAATGTGTCTTTAGATACGCATCGTAATCTTTATACAATTGTAAATATGGATAGATCACTTATTGTCATGGAAGGGCGAGGAGGACATTTATTTGTCCATATATAGATCACTTATTGTCATCGAGGAGCGAGGAGGCCATTTATCTGTCCATGGATAGATCACTTACTGTCATGGAGGAGCGAAGAGGACATTTATCTGTTCATGGATAGATCACTTATATTCATGGAGGAGCGAGGAGGACATTTATCTGTCCATGGATAGATCACTTATTGTCATGGAGGAGCGAGGGGAACATTTATCTGTGCATGGATAGACCACTTGTTGTCCTGGAGGAGCGAGGAGGACATTTATCTGTCCATCGATGGATAACTTATATTCATGGAGGAGCGAGGAGGACATTTATCTATCAATGGAAAGATCACTTATTGTCATGGAGGAGCGAGGAGGACATTTATCTATCAATGGATAGATCACTTATTGTCATGGAGGAGC
>JAVFBZ010214902.1:0-12854 GCA_032466195.1 Katharina tunicata
GTTCTTACCTAGACTCCGGACGTTTGAGGTCAGTTACCGCGGTGGAATCAAAGTCTTAGTTAGTAGATACTGTATCAGGATAAATGGCTGGTCCGTTTTGTGTTGAAATTAAATTGAAACAGGATTTCTCCTGGCTCTTACAAACGAAACTGTTTTAATTTATGAACAAACTTCAAAACAATTGCAGATGGTTGGTTTTGAGCCTCCTATGCCCCGGGACACTCTGAGCTTGTTAAAAGAGAGGTATTCAGAGTTTGTTAAAAATCACCAATTTTGCGTACGCATGTGACTTTAATATTATGTGGTCACATTTGACATTACGTTTGAACCGCGGACGGAAATATTTATCTGTTAATTTATCATAAATAGTCTGGACATTTGTAGCAAACCTCAACAGATTTTACTTGAAATGTAATAACAGTGATATTTACAGACGAAAAAAAAAGGAAGTTGGTCCGTATAACATTTGCTAGTTGAATTGTTTGTTTGTTCTTTACACACACAAAAAAATGAACGTTCTATTTTAAATTCTCGTTACTTTCATCTAAAACTGAAAAAATTGGACGTTCAATTCAAGTCTTTCATATTTTCTATCTGTCTTTCATCAAACAAACATAAACAAATGACCATTCGTTTTTCAATTTTTAATATAGTTCGTGGACAAAATATTTTATTGACTATATTGACTATTGACTGTCGTGTGGAATCAATTTTGACTTTTGCATGGAACAAAAAAAAAAAATCTGTGTACAGTCATTCTTTTCCCAGCGTTAAGACATTATCGTTTCACATATTTTTAAATCCCATATTTAATGTAAAAAAAGTAAATTCGTTTACACGTTTTGTGACACAGCAAATTAAACAATTTCAGATTTCGTTTGCTTTCAAATTACATACTGTCTTAAATCATATGAGCAACGTTTCCTTTGGACACTCAATGAAACTGATTGTCTTTTTTTTATCTTCCTATCCGGTATAGGCTTTTGAATGGCCATATCCACCTTAGTTATATAAAGGGAGGTTTCTGGCGGCTACTGAGACCGCAGAGTGATGTTGAAGGGGTTATACAAGGTTTTTCCAATATACAACGGCCACATAAATTCAAGTCGTCATATGTATACCCCTTACTATGAAGTCAAGCACCAATCAAGAAATAAATAGGTCTAAATGACAAGTCTAAAAGACAAAAAAACAAATCTGTTATAGAGTTTGGCGGTCTGCTGCTTTCTTTAAATTCAGCAGACCTTCTTTTGCAGTCAAAGATTTCCTGATGATGTAAATAAATATATTTATATACTTATAGTTTGTTTATCAAACATTACTCGGTGATATTTATTATGCATTATTATAATAAAAAGTAAATGTATCGCTGCGTCTTCTTTTTGTCAGCTTTGTTAAGTGTAGTATCCTCTACCGATTGGGCTGGCACACTATCGTCAAAAAAATGAAATAACCTTAAGTACGGCGTGAAACCCCAATCAAATCAACATGACGTGTTATTGTATTAATTTGCTTCTTAAACAGGCTTTTTGTTCGCTTGCAAAATCATCTACGGTTTTTATCTGAAATTGTACCCGCTTTTTAGCTTTGCAATAAAGATAACTCAGTTTCCGGTATCTGAATTAGAAGAAGTGAATTTATATCGATTCAATTTATAAACAAAAAAAGTCTCGCAGTTCGTCAGCAAATTATATGTTGACTGACACAGGCAAATTACTTCAATCAATTACGAATGTATGGAGGAGCCATCATCGACAAAAGATGTTCGAAGCAGAATTAAAAGTACCGACAGTTAAGTAAGTGTTGCAGTGACTTTTGATTTTTCACTTATATACAATTTAATAAATATTATTGAAAAATGAAAAACGAAAGGTCATTTTTGATCTTTTATTTCATGAAAAGGAGTTACAGGAGACGTAGGCATTTAAAAGACCCATCGACGGCTGTGTCACTTTCTCAGGTGAAAGAAGAAAGTCCCAGACCTCAAATGTCTCCGAATCCACCTGGTGTTGTATACCAAAACACTGATCTCTATCTGAATCCAATATCTAGTTTGGAACCAACTGCTTCATCCAGCACTGGTAGGTATAAGATAGCTGCATTTGGAAAAACTAAACACCACAGTCTTGTTTCAGGAAGATGTAGTTTTCAATAGCCTAATTTTCTTTGTAATTGAACTTGATATTACATAAATAATAACACGTGGTAATCTGTTGCGTTTGGACATAATATGGCTATCCACCAACCAAATTATTTTTTGGTTAATTTGAAATAGTTAAAACAAAAAAAAAAAAAAACTCGTGTACATCCCTTGAGTTGAAACATCTCACGGGTGAGAAAAAAAAAATGACCGTCTCCGCTTTAAACTTGTTTTCTCGATTCAGTAATATTGACAGTAAAAAATTGCTTGTCGTTATTGCGTATATGATTTTAAAAGTATGTTGTTCACAATCGCTATATAAAAACATATCCTAAACATTTCAGTCACTGTTTAACTAATATCAGATAATGTTGTCATTACATTTACTCCGGGTAAATGAATAAAATCATATCGATACAGGACAATCACATTTTAAAAACTATTTTAAGCATATACACTGACAGAAAATAAATTAGTCACTGATGTTCCCGGAAGAGTTTATGACTGCTTGAAACTCGTACACAACTTTCAAGCGTTTCCTTGTGTGCGATCTACAAGACCGAAAATTGATTATCCGGCAACTAAATTTCTTATGTATTGATTGGTCAATTAGCCAGGGGGTAAAAAATCCGTACACCACAACCCGTGACAATTTTCCACTCACGGGTAATAGAAAACAAACTAACTGCCTTCGCTTAACAATTTGTTTTTTGAATTGTATAAAACTGACTGTAACTGTTGGCAATGACATAGTTTAAAATATAATTTCTTTACAATCACAATTTATTCTTCACAATTTAATGACGGTTAGATATGAAAAACATAAGCTTTTACAGATTTGTTTTCTGCAACATCATTGGCTGTTTTCAATGTCCCTAGAATCTGACAGTGCAGTAGGGTCAACGGTCAGGGAAGGTAACTCTGACAAAGATGAAACACTCCGGAGGACGAGTTTAAAGTAACATAAGCACTCAAAACTAGGATTTTATAAAAAAAAATTGTATGCCTTGAATTTAACCACTTTAAAGTTTGTGCATAAACTAAAACATTTACTTTGAAATGAAAACTATTAAGTTGGTTCAAGGCTATTCATAGCCAAGAGAAATAATGCAATAATTCGGATTCAGCTTAAGGAAGGCTGGTCATTTTTTCTGGTATGCCTGAAGTAAATCTTTTGCACTCGCCGGGTTCATGACTTTATATGGAATGAGTTAAGATTTTGAATAGCTGAAGGGGGCGGGGCTAATTAACGTTTGACTTGGTGTAGCGTCAGTACCTCTAAGAGTGGCTCACTTACGACAGCTGATTGACACATCCACATAATGATATTCTGACAGAAAATTCAGTTTTCAGTGTTTTAGTTATTATAAAACTCTCCTTCAACCTACAACATTTTTGTTGGAATTATTGGAAAGTGTCTAGCTTGAAATTCTTGAGAAAAATATAAATTTTTCATGAGATTCAAAGTGCAAAATTCACAACTTTTGAGTGCGTATGTTACTTTAAATTAAAAAATAAACTAAGTCATGGTGGCTTGGCGTCTGGGTGTACGAACTTCAAGGCAGTCATAAAAATCCGTACACTCTTTGAAAAACGTCAATAGCTAATAGTATTTGCACCGTGGTTTGATAAACGTAAGTAACTAATAATAAAACCTGATAGACTGCTACGTCTGAAGAGCGTGTAAAAGAATGAATACAAACTTTAGTTACCCCACATATGCAGGAACAAAATGTTATTTATTATAGTCGAGTCTCGTTAATATGACCAAGTATCCCGTACACGTTAATAATGTTGTCAATCAAATCTAAACCTCTTTACCTATTAAAAGGAAGAAATATTCCACACCAATAAAGTTAAATTTTAGACAGCCAAAATGAATAGAAAATTTCGTTGTTGTAAAGTTAGTAGTTTTGTACAGTCAAAATTAATACAAGTTTTTCAAACTTGGTCGTTCTACACTTGGTCGTATACTATTAAAGGCAACCAATCGGTAAAGGACCAATCAAACCCTACAGCTCACTAATCGTTTTTATTAATGCTTTAGGACCAGTTCGTGGCTTTAAACACGGGTTAGCAAAAACCCTTGAATATCGATCCTTATAATCCACGATAAATTACTATATGGCAATACTAGAGGTCAGATTGTCCTGAAATTAGTTTGTTGTATCATTCTTTTAGATCATGAGTATATCACATTGCATGATTACGAGGATCCGATAGCTAACACCTACATGACAGCCAAAGCTACTCCAGCATCAGTTCCTACTGAGAACATCTACGAACCTGTGACTGATGACGTGAATTAAGTGGAATTAGTGGATGGCGAACAGGTAAAACAAAATTATTGTTATTTGGGTACTTGTTGTTTATATCACAATTTGTGCAAGTCAATCACATTTGTATTTCTATTGATATTGACACTATTTTCTTTCTTTTCATTTTTGCAAAAATTACTTTTGAAAGTATTCACGTGATAACTGTATAATTTTGCAATGTACAATCCAGAAAAAAAAAGTCGATTAGCATAATTCATCCACTGACATAGTGTGCCCGCAATGTCTACGTTGGTTTGCTTGATTGACGTGATTAAAATGAGCCCATAGACATGCATTTTGTCGATTCGCTGTCCGGCACGATGTCTCGGAATGAAATCAGAAGCTCGAATGTTCCACATTGATGCTGAGTGAATCGATAAGAGGGATTTCTGGTCCATGGTTGTTTTTGTCTCTAATGGCCTCACTGGAATTGCCTCCTTTAAAAACGAAAATATATTTCAACAAATGTAACTTGATCATTTAGAAACATATTGACAGACTCTGATGATTTCATTGACTTTAAACAGATGTAAACAATGTCTGTCACACCTATGTTATTGTACATTTCGTTTAATTCTAAAGAATACAGAAGAGACGAAAACATTCCAGCCTCATGTTAGACACTTTGTCATATTAAACTCTACTAAACACTAGTAATTATTACTGTTTTAGGACCAGTTCGTGGCTCGTCTTGGGGCATGTCCTAAACTACTTCTAGTTTTCGAAGAAAGGCAAACATTTTTTGGAACAATAGGTGTTACTACACTTTTTGTTATCTACAATGGCAGCAACACAACAGCTGATGCAATATGCTGGCCAAATTGGTGGAGCGTGTTAAAGACATCTTGACATGTTGTTGCTAAAAAAAAGCACACGACTACAGATAAAGGCGGAGAGGAGAAAACATATGAACCTGACTAAGAAGAGTGTATACAGATGTTCCTAAAATGATGTTGAGTTGGATATATACCATGCAAATTTTACATGGCTGATATTTCAGTCAATATATTCCTTTTAATTCCATAAATATTTGTTCATAAATGTTCTATCAGTTTTCAGGAGATGTCAATTTAATTCAGGGTCAATGGAATGCATCGAAAAACCATGTTAAAATGTCATGAAGAATTATTTGAGTGTTTTTGTTATGGGATAATTGTATATATTTCAGAAATATGTAAAAATAGGGGTGAAATGAAGCGCATTGAAAACGGCGCTAAAATGTCATTATACAGTATTTGGGCGATTTTATTGTGGAATTATGGTACATATTTCAGAAAAACACAAACAATGTGGCAAGAAAATTTCACCATACAACTATATGCTTCGTTTGAGTCTCCCAAGATAACTAATGATTGCCACACAATTAGGTCAGGTTTTTTCTAAAGAAATAACACGTTTGCAGATGACAATTTTCTTTTATTAACGAAGTAATTACATTAAGTTATATATTCATAGTTGGTGGTTTAATAACGCGGGTGATGTGATGGTTGCTTGACAAACACCTGTATCGTCATTTTGGAACCAACTCGAGCTGTCCAGGGTTTTGATAATGTACCTAACTAACATCAGAGGTTACTATAACTTTAACCGAGGTTTCAGCACCTTCCAATCTGATAAAATAACAACTTAATATGTTTTTTCTTGGCTTCCAAGGTGGCTGTTTCAATCCCCGTCTGCACGTGCAGTGGGAAAGATTTGTGGACATTAACGCCCTGGTCACAGAATCGACAGAATAGAGATTGATATGATTCTTTATTTCAGATGGATCAGATGTTTTCTCTCTATACCTTCTGTAAGATTTGCTTTGTATGATTTTATATTTGATCGCATGAAGGGAAGTTTATTATTTACCGATCCTCAAAAAATAATATTACTTTAAAAAGCATTTCTTGTAATATAAATATTCTGGAATAATTAGTTTTTACAAATCATACCACATAATTGTCTTTCTTCGGCACAGAAGTAGTTAATATGTTGATCGCAATTTTACGTTTTAGAATAAATACACCTCATTATAATCTCTAGAAAATGTATCTAAGACATGTTGGCACTACCATTAAATATTGTATTTATTATCGACGGTTTCCTTTTTAACCTTGCTGAGTATAGCTCGTTCTATTTTTTATGTTTCAAAAACAATTTTGCTCAATTTTATGAAAATAAATTCGAAGTGTTTGTGCACGTATTAAATTACTGTGAAATGCAACGTAAATACCTGTGTGGATTTTCAAACTGTCACCTTTACAGTATAACTTTTATCAACTGGAAATTTCAAGGGATGTGTTATGGATATTATTATGACCAATGTAAATAAATATTCACTTTTTACCGGTTTAATAAATATGGATAGATAAATTATATTTGCCATGCATATCTTTCCTTTATCGGTTCAGATATAAATATTTTCTCGAGTATAGTTTGATACTATTCAAGGTATACTATTATCTTATATCTGAAAATATTTATATTTGTGTGTATATAATAGAATAGAATTAGAAAAACTTTCCCGAGCAAGTCGTGTTAATATAGATAATATATTTCGGCTTTGTTATACCATCATATAACCGTAATGTGATGGCATAATTAGGTCTAAATACATTATCTGTAACATAATTTTATTTACAAAACCACACCATAGCCACATCTACTCTAGACTGGCGACACAGTATGGATCTCCATATATGATGGATTAAGTCACTATCCGAAAAACTTGTAGTCATGTACTAAAATGTACAAAGTAATCTTTGTCGCGCTAATTTTGCTAAGTTTGCTAGGAATCATCTAATCGGGTTGTATTACATGTCTTCAGCCAATGTCACTTTTCTATGCGTCCCGACAGCGATAAGACAGCACAATTCTCCAATATCGCATTAAACTTTGACAAGAGTTATAACCAATCAGCGATTAGAAGACTTTTGATATGACACACAGGCCTTATATATAAGGTTTGTACGCAATCTACCTAATATTTTGGTACAAATGGCAGAATGTCAGTAAATGTCAATAAATTAAATATCGACGTTTATCACCCAATTTAGATCCAAAAGTGATTTTGAGATATGTTTTATTCTCAATATGATGATGAAATTACAGATAATTGGGTGCCAATTTTAAATCGGAATTGGCAAAAGCGAAATGCAACTGTTGTTGTCTTTGAACAACTGAATTACTAAACCGACTAGTGTATACATCATCGTTACGCCATTGTTGCCAGTGTTGAATCTTGTAAGGGTTGGGCTTCCCCGTTTAATTAGAGCGAGTTCGGTACGCAAACGATTGGCTTAGAGTTTACACCAAAGTGACACATCCTCATCTTGTCGTGGAAAGCATCGGCATTATAGTTTTACATTTCATAGGAACTGAGAAATTTCGATAAAGTTCCACCGTTTAAAAACTCTTTGTATGCGTTTATACTCTGGAATGATACTTGAATCAAAAGACAAATCTGAAAGTACTTCAAATAGAATAATATCAATGCTTTTTAAAAAGCTGGAGTTTGAAGCTTTCTTCTTGGACGCTAATTGTATCACATGGAGGTATTCCTATTAAGACGTCCATTCCACTGAATTAATGAAAGAAACAGTCAGCCTTTAATCGTGGCTACTCAACCCGGGCCTGATTTCTAATTCACATTAGAAAAAACAGGTGGTATTTATCAGGACTGACGGCAATATAATGTTGGTGATTAGCCACTATCCCACCGTAACTATATTAAATTTGATGAAAGGGTTTATGCACAATTTTTGTACTGGCACACTAAGTCGGAGGTTCAAATGGTGTTATTAATTGTGTTGACATTAGATGGAAATACCATTTTTTTGCCATAACATCTGATCGATAAGTATTTCTGAAGCGCGTCTTACTCTATTCGAGATTCTAGACCCACACATTACATCCGCTTCTTGAGGAACAAAATCTGTATTTGAATCAGTTACATTGGCATGACTATTAATTGGTTTGCTTTCACTTCATTTGTCCGGAAGATTAAATGAACTTAAAGTAGTGTCATTTAAGCTAACAGGTTGGCTAACATGAAATGAATCCTTTAGTTTTGTTCCATAGAAATTTTTAATTTAATCTATGTGACGTTTCCACAATAAATCAACATCTACTTGAATTCCGTGAGTAGCAGGACTTAATCTATAAACAATAACTCCCTGGAGCCATTTCGGTTGATTTTTTTCTTTAGTCACGCAAAAGTACTACATCACCAATTTCTAGAGATTTTGTTTGATCACAGTGCGGAGAGGTTGCAGAATATCTAAGCGAGATCTAATTCCACGACATAGAAAGAAGTACGATGGAGTTTCTCTGCTTGTTATATGAGGAGTTGTTTCTATAAGACATGAGAAAACGACACACTTTTAGATTTCAGTTCCTTACTCATACTAAGGAGAGATTTGTTTACTGATTGAACACATCCCTCAGCTTTACCCTTACTACTAGGAGGGAGAGGCGGGGATAACACATTTTTTGTTTAAGAAACTCACGAAACTCTTTAAGGTCCGTTATCTGGGACTGACACATCAGGGATACCATACCGATATATCAAAGATCTAATAACATGAATTGTACTTCCACTGGATAACTTCTGTCATAACACATATTGGAATGTGCATTCACCAAAATTAAAAACATATGACCATGGTACTCTGAAAAGTCGATATAAATTCCCTGAAAATGTATTAAAGGCCAAATCCAAAGATTATTTTTTGTAGGAGGTTTGTTGTTAACCTGTTGACATTCAGAACAACTTTTTACCATCAGTTATATATGGTTTAAATATAAGTTTATTGTCAAAGAACACGACAAAGGGAAGCACAGTAAGACAGGCTTCTAGTGTGTCTTCCGATTACGTTAAATACAAAAATACAAAGAACATAAAGATAAATCTAACAGTTGGTGCTTGGGTGTATTTACAGGATAGTAGCACATATTTAGCATGTATTTAATATAATTTATTCAGAAAGTAGACAAGTAACTTGTGGGTGACAAGGCGGGACACATGTGACCAATCAATCTCCATAAATCTGTCAATTATTATCTATCTGTTCATCAATTGATGGCCACCACACATGTTATCTAGCCACTGATTTAATTTCACTAACCAGGATGTGTGTCATGTAAACAAGTTGAAACTTCACCACGATACTTTTCTGGTGCGACGACACATAAAACCCAAAGTTAACAACCTACTTCTATTGTCATTTCGTCTCTTCTGTGTCAGAAGGGAAGTAGCTCTGGAGGTTAGTCTTTTTCAGAAAGCCGGCCGTTGATCATAAAATTCAGAATGCTATCAGTTTCAGTAACATGCTCGATCTGAGCTGCTCAATAGGTAGAGATTTAATTTGATGCATATTCAACATTGTAGTCTCCTCTGTCCCAAAATTATGTGAATCTTTATGTAATTCCTTTGCATTTCTGGCTGAGGTAATCGCGACAGTGCGTCGGCAATAGTAATGGCTTTTGAAGTTCTATACTGTATGTTATAATTATATGCCGAAAGTTGTACAGCCCTTCTTCGTTGAAGTCGAGAAGCTGAGAGTTCCGGAATACCCTTCTTAAGACCCATTATATAAGTAAGTGGTTTATGGTCAGTATAATAAGAATACTTTTTCTCCCAAACAGGTGCTGATGAAATTTCCTGAATCCAAATATTATACAAAAGGCTTCTTTTTCTATTTGAGAATAATTCTTCTCTGGAGAGGTCAAAGTACGGGTAGCATAGGCTATAGGTTGCTCACTGACAGGAATTATATGAGCTATAACAACACCGATTCCACACTGAGGGGCGTCTACAGCTTAGTCTATCAGGTTATCAGGGTTATAGTGTACTAATAACTGATTAGATGGGAGAATGCCTTTAAGCTCTTTGAATGATTTCTCACACTCACTAGTCCATTTAAAAGGAATGTCGCTCCGTCTGAGTTGATTAAGAGACTTCACAAGTGTTGACATATTTGGAATAAAACTGTTATAAATATTCACCAAACACGATTGTAGATCGATGATGTTTTCTGGAATTTTGGCTTGTTGATCCGCCGTTACTTTTGCTGCGGAGGAGTGAGGTTTATACTAGTTAACCACAAACCCCCAAAACTCTAAAGCTGGTTTCAAAAATTCACATTTCTCTCTTTCCAAGTCAAGATCAAGTCTTTTTAGAGATTTGAAAGATGTTCCTGGTCATTATTTCCGGTCAACATGGAATTTATCACCATCAGTTCACTTAGAAAATATATCTTGTAGTTTTGGAATTGGGTATTGTGGCACTTCTAAGTGAGGATTTATGGTTACTGTGTTGCCACCACATGTACTATTTGTATTATCAGCCTTTTTCTCAGTGCCGCCCATTCCGAAAAGTCTGCTTTTTTTAAGGACACCATTTTTCTAACCTGGACAATTCTTCTGATATCTGCTCTGATAAAGCATAGGACACAGGGCGTGGCATATAAATCGGGGTTGTAGTCTCTTTTACTCTTAAGTGTGTTAGCCTTTTACACTAGTCACTTTTCCTAGTTTATTTTCAAATTCTTTATACTTTTTTTAGTATTTTTCTACATTTTTTTCTGCTTTTCAGCTATTTAACACCAATTTTATGAAATTCCAGTCTAACTGAATTACTTCTAGCCAGTTATCCATTAAGCTAGGACCATTTCCACCGACTACTCTTAATGGCAACACTTTCTGGTGATTTTTGTAATCTATGTTTACCATTATTTTACCCAAAACAGGCAAACTTTGCCCACAGTATGTTATTAAACCTTTACATAGTTCAAGTTTCAAAGAATTGAATTTCTCTTTGTAAACTCTTACTGATATCAGAGATACCGAGGCACCGGTGTCTAATTGTAGCTCACAATCAATGCCAATCAATTTTGACAGGAATAGTAATTTCTTAACAATAATTTGATTTTAGTGATTTTACAGTAAAAACAGCTGTATCATTATCCCTGTTTTCACTTTTTCCTCCTACACTATCTTGGGAGCTATCATCACTTACATATTTTACTTAAATTGTTTCGTATCTTGCTTGTTATCTTCCTTTTCATTTTGTTGTTGTTTATACCCTTTGTTTTTACATTTTCTACTTATATGCCCTATCTGTTTAGAGTTATAGCATGTAGCTTCTTTATAATAACATTACTGGAGATCATGTCCATTTTTTCCACAACGCCAACAAGGTCTCATATCATTGGAATTCACTTGTTTGACAGTTTCGTTTCCAATGTCTTTACCTGTAATTTCAGCTGCTTGTTTTTTCTGCTTCTTCCATTCTAACAGCTATGGCTACAACTTTCTTTAGACTTAACTCTTCTACCACTAGAAATTTCTTTGAACCGCGCTAGATCTTAACCAACAAACAAATCCGTTCCTCAAAGCTTCTTCGAGGAATGCCCCACAGTTACAGCTATCACTCAACTTTTAATGTCTGCGAGAAACTGCCACACTGATTCTCCCTCTTTTTGGACATGAAAGTTAAAATTAAACCTCTCTGCTATCATAAGAGGCTGGGTACACACATGTCTCTTAACAATCTTTATAACTTGATCACCCGGACGTTCGGGTACAACAAGGCTTTTTATTAGTCCGTAGACCTAGAAACTGATCATTGTTTGAGTATATTAAGAAACTGATCATTGTTTGAGTATATTATCTAAATCATTAGCCAAAAAATAATGGTCTATACGCTCTATGTACTCGCTCCAATTCCCAACTTCGTTATATTCTTGTACTTTTCCATACGTTGCCATCTTGAAATTTCAATACGTCGTGTTGTTGTTGTAAATATAGCAACAAGCACAGTCCGCTCAATCGGAGATTAACGAACTCTTTAATTTAAGCGTTACCAGTTCAATAAAAGGTAGCAAAAGTTCCTCTGACTGTTATCCCATCCTCGTCGCCAAATTTGTCATGTATGTGAGTAGAATCAGCGGATTTAGAAACACAAAGATGGATCATAACTTCAGAGTTCACTTAATGTACTTTTGGTCACGGTGCGAACTGCACATTATTTATTTAACGACAGCCCCGTACTGGATGCGCGGAAGACTTTTGATTGTGTCCATCATTGTTTAGAAAATTGCTTAACTGAGGTGTTGCAATATATTTGGTTCGCCCTTTACGGCGAGCAACACTATTTTATATAGTGGGCCGATGTAAGAACAAATGGTTTTCGTGTTACTAATGGTGTTTAACAGAGTCTCCTCTCCTCTTTAATGCGTACACAGACAACCTTACAGAACGTTTTGACAACACCAATGCAGGTTGTGGTATGGGACACGTTTCTCTAAACAACTTTTTTTTCGCAGACGACATCTCTCCGTCTATTGCATCTATGCAGAAACTACTAAATATATCCCACGAATACTCGATGGAACACTATAACTCCACGACAT
>JAVFBZ010214913.1:0-12854 GCA_032466195.1 Katharina tunicata
GTCACAGATAGCATAACCTGTTATTGGGCAGTTTGTTCAGAGGACGCTTCGATTTGTCACTAAACATCCAAAATAACATTGATTTGTGGAGATGGTTGTCACTTTCTCCAACACGGCACATTACACATTGACCATTCCGATTCTATATACAGAGATTCTATGCTACACACTGTCAGTTAGGTAACGTCCATTGTTGTTTCATTTGAAACATTCTTCTTTGCCAGATTCTATGACGGACGCAATTATTTTGGATAACAAGAATAAATTGTATTATACATTGTATTATTGAAGCGACCATGTCTTATATTCTCTGAAAACAGTCTTTATTTTATTGATTCCATCACCCAGGAATGATAACTTAGAAAAAGAAAACGAACTACTTAAAGGACTAATTAAATGAGCAATATTAGATATCTCTTATATCGCATAGTTATGTAGATACCAATACATAAAATGTCTCAAAATGCTTGAGTCACGTGCTCCATTTTAAATCATCAATTCTGCTATAATACATATCAATAACCATTTAAAGAAACAGAAATAGTTAAAATATAAACCGTTTCGGGCCATGTCCAATTCGGAAACCAGGACACAACAGCAAGTTCGATTCCTGATAATCGATGGCACAGGAAGCTCCCACTAACCATCTGCTGGGTTAGTTTGAAAGAAAACGAATATTATGTTCATCGTACAGCTGTGTGTGAACTGGTTTATTAAAAAAAAAACGAGAAAAAAAATCCGTATTTATAGTTTTAGTTATTCAATCAATTTCACTCGGAATATATCTTCAATGTTATTGGCATCAAAGACAGATTTTTATCAAATCAAATCTAGAGGAGAACAATTGCTGAAAAGGTAACCTCCATAGTTACATTATGATTCAGGAATACATTTATCTTCCATCATTATACTCAGTTATTCTGATAAACATGACCATGTAAACGGGTTTTTCACCGACTGTTATATGTTATCGTTTTCCGGATTTGAGACTTGGATTGAGACTTTGTCAACTGATGCACAACAGACGTTAACCTCAACAATTCGCTTGTAACAGTTTCATAATATCCTGTAAATCGCTCTGTATGCATCAGTGATCTTCATTTCGGAAGCCTAACAGTCTGGTTTTATGCTGTAGGTAAATATGACACGAGTGATGATGTTCTCAAATTGGGTCCCTGATTCCCCGAAAAATCAATAACAGGCAATGATAAAATGTTGAAAACATCTGTGGTCTTAGGTAGGTTAAATATCTTGCCATGGAAGGCCGTCAATTCAAAGACAACATTCCTTGGAAGAAAACAAAATGTCAGAGTGGCCAAATTAAGTTGTTAACAAAACTGTTTCTCTCTCGTTTCCCACTGAAAGCCAGTTTAATCGAACTACATTGTACTCTAAGTAAAATGTAAGGTGGGCTTTTAATTTCATGTTTTATTTACATATTTCTTGGAGAAAAAATAACCCACATTACTCCAAAGTTAAACCTTGCAAATCCGAAACTGTGCAAATGTACTGAATATAGTTAAATATCTGATGCAAGTCCAACTTAAATTTTACTTACAAATATTAAATTTAAGTTACTTTTAGTGGACAAAGATGAATCCATTTAAAAGTGTAATTGCAAATTTGATTCAACTTGTTAACAACTTTTTTTGTTTCCATTTAAATCGCATTCAAAGACCTTCTGAAATATTGTAGAAATCCGGAAAGAAACATTTTAAACACAAGCCCACGATCTCCGCAACCACCAGACAACTTCCATTTTCCCCATAAGGAGCAGAGTGGGATAATAACCTTTTCCCCGGATAATGAAGTAGAATTAAACCTACTAAAAACTATTGTTAGATAGATTCATGCTTTGGCCAGGAACTTTATATTCGATAAATCTCCGGCTAATGTCTCCGTGGTTTAACACACTTGCGCTAAAAGCAGTTGAGATAATGACTTATTGTCAATACAAGGTTTTCGTTTTGTCGATTCCTATTCAAACACCAGATATAATTAATTTATCAATACCGACAGAGGTTAACAATTAAGTGATAGCTATCATAATATTGTTAGATGTTTATTTTTACTTTCGCTTTAGTGTTGAGTGTTTGTAGTATATGAATCCACATACCTAATTTTATCATATCATTGTTCGATATATGGACTTACAGTAAATGGAAGCATTTGCATGTTCATTGCACGCTCCTGGAAATTAAACCTGCTTAAAGTGTGTAAGATCTGTTTGTAACGAAATTTATTTGTCAATACAGTGCGGGTATTCTGCTCAATATCTAGAAACGTACGAGCTTATTCGACAAATGTACGAGGCTATTTTAGTTTGTTTATATACATCTGTTATCAGGAATTCCTTTGCTTAAACATCGTAATATATGCAAAGTCTGTGGGTTTAAAATAAGGTATCGACTTCCTATTGTAAAAGAAATGTAACCTATACTGTTGCGTTGCGATATACGTTGATGTACAAAAAAGCAAGATAAATGATATAGTATCAAACTTTAAATCACCCATGATAACACACGTAATATAATCAAAGAAAAACGAAACCAGAGAAATTGGAAAATCTGTTTTCAATACCACTTTAGTTCAATTCTGTTAAGTTAAAAGTGACCTTCATGACCGTTCACACTGCGCACTGAGCGGTTGATTTGGCTTGTGAATTGTTGTCGATGTTGCCATGTACAAACCATGTAAAACAGACTTGCCCTGTTATATCACGACTGCCCAGATCAGTTCAACAAACATGTTTGTTATTTTTTTTTAAATGTCTAAATATGTAGATCGGGTAGAGGGGTCTTCATTTTGTTTATAACTTACTATCATATAAGAAATAGTACCGTACACAAAGAAACAATGGCCGTAAACATTTGTGGATTTGTTTAATCATAAACAGTTATAGACATCACCAACCGGGGTAAACCTTCTGTGTGGACTATCATCCACACCGAGCAACTTCAGAAGGAAAACTCGTGCAGTTTTAACTCTCGCGCAAACCGATTTGGTCAATCAACCAGTGACCTCGTTGCAAAATTTACCCGCGAGATTTACTTTGATTGACAGATAGCTGTTATATATAGGTTATTGGCTGTTACACTGTCAAATATATCAACTTACACACTTGTTTAAATATGACAGAAGAAGTGGTCGATAAAACTGTATGTAACAACTAATCAAGTTTTTGTTTAGTTTTTAAAGAAACTAGTTTAGTTCAAGTAATGGCATTAATTGGCATAGCCTTGCCTTAGATTTGAGATATTGAAATGCATTGTTTTAAGATACATGTTGATAAAAAATAACAGCAACAACAACAACATCTAGGTCTGTCACTTTAGGGTGATACAAACAATTCCGGGTCCAATTCATCAGATCGCTATCTGTCATGGTCGTATCTTAACTGTTATTATATTGTGCTACCGATACAGGTATCCTTACTGAATTAGTATGATTTATAAAATATAGCAGACCAATAAGCATATTGGTGTTTTGGTTTTAGCCTACATATATTTGTCAACCATAGTGTTTGCCAGAGGGGTGTCTTAGTGTCTTTGAGACACACAAAAGCCATGTGAGACACCCTATTTCTGTCAAAGTTAACATAAGTAAGATAGGGAAAATGTCAAATGAGACCCCCTGTTTCTGTCAAAGTTAACATTAGAAAGATAAGGAAAATGTCAAATGAGACACCCTGTTTCTGTAAAAATAGTGATTTGAGACACCCTCTTTTCGATTTCTGGCTAAAACTATGTTGTCATCTGTCATACTGTTACACCTTAATTATTCTTAATAAAACTTCCAGGGAGGTATTGATAATTGGTTAAGCATTTCACGAATGAACACAAATGCTGACATTATCCCAGTCTGTTTTATGTTGTGGATTGGGTTGCAGGTGTTCTGACAAGGTTTGACATACACGTGGCTGATTTAGTCAAGAGGCCTAAGCAGAACAATTGACTAAATCAGCTGTCAGAACACCTACAATCCAATCCACAAAATGAACTATTTTGTTAAAATGTCAGCATAATAAACAGAAATAACTAATGAATCTAAAACGTAGACAGTTAGATAATTAAATTGTGTATAAAGTCAGTACTGATGATAAGCTAACATGGTTGGAGACTTCCAGATTATTGAGCCAAATACATCCTGCTGCTCTATCCTACATCGTAATATAGGATAAGAAGCTTATCATTAATGAATATTCTTTTATCTTTACCATTAATTAAGGTTTCAAATTTGATCTTCCTGTAACCTGAGTATTGAAGTACTTTTAATATTCTGTTGTTTGTTTTTGAAGGCATTGGAAATATTTGGAGTCAGTATTAGGTAAACATTCTGACATAAAATACAGGGAAAGGTAATTTTTATTATGCGCAATAAGTTGATAGTGAACAGAAGTCAGTAAATGGGAACAACTATTGTACCAAGTTGGTGGAAGGCCTTTAGGATAAACTAATAATGTTTAAGATTATATTTTACTCCATTCCCTAAGTTTAAAAAGTTAAAGTATAAATAATTCTTAAGAGAAGAAAAAATAGACACAGTTTTAATATTAATTTTAAACTTTTAATAAACTGATATAAAATCTTTTCATATATATTAGTACAGGTTAATGATTAAAAATTATAGAATAATATATATTTTTGTCAAGAGTAATCACACTGGCACAGGGATATCGACTAATTATTATTAAAACTAATAAATCATCTCACGTTCTAGATAATTATCAGAGACAAGTTTCTAGATTGATAAATTTCTCTGTGGTAGTCTTGTGAAAATAGTATTTTCGCAGGTTTCATACTTGTATTTTTGCGTAATGCTAAATATGCTTCTGTTCAATGAAATTTCATAGGGAGCCATATCATCAACCTTTAATCATCATATTGTGCAAAACCTAATTTCCATGAACAGTAAAGTGACATACAGAGTGGTTCTTGCACATCAACTGGTTAAGTGTTTCTTTGTATGTATGTAAAGAATAATAAATATTGGCCTGGGGTAATTCAGACATGCAAGTCAATGATTGAACAAGTGTCATGTTAAACTTTACAACTTATTACTTTTCATTTAATTCGTAAATGAAATAAAAGGATCTACCACTTTATACCTTAATTCAAGCCTTCACTAGTTAACATGTTTCACAAATTCCTCTATAGGGATAGATGCATGGTTACTAGACCCCCTTTGGTAATCTCTACTTGTTCACTTCTCTGGTCATCCTTCCGCTATTTGTGTGTAATAATATCATTTAAACAGTGACATTTGAAATGGCAAAGTTGGGCTTCATCTGTGCTAAACAGTGATTTGAAGACTGTAGTTTTTCATTCCGAGATTGTGTTCTGTTTTTTCATGCATATCAGGAAGTTTTAACTTGCAACTATATAACAAAAGAAACAAAGCTGTTCAAGTTAAAATGACTGAAATAAGAAAATAATTTTAATAAATTTTCAGCATTGCAAAAATTATGCAAAAAGTTTGGTTGAAGTCTAGATCATTTAAGAACACCGTTCATATAACACAAATTGAAAATGATATGTCCTCCGATATACCTCTGGTTCCCTGGCTGACGTCTATTAAAAGGCAGTGTGTCTAGAGCAAATTCATGCTGATAATTCCAGTGGGGGAACATCAGTTTATAACTTCATTTTTATGATAGTATTGGTGTGACTGTTAAGGAAACTGATGATGTACACCGTTGAAATATAAGATAAATAGCCCTTCTATATTGATAACACACAGCTCTAGCAAGTCTTATATTGTTTTTGTTGCATTACAATAAATAAGATTGTATTTATTGTACAAAGAGATTGCCCATTGCAAAAGGAACACAACCATTTTGCAGTCACAAAATCAAACGTTTTAAAACTGTTGATAAACATAAATTGTCCCTGCCACTTGGTCTACCGAAAATGTGACAAATCGTGAAGCCAGAGATTGAGCGATACAAAAGGTATTTTAAATAGTAAAAAGAATCAAAGTTTTATAAGTGATAATTGATTATCAAATACATTTTGATGTACTAAAAGTACATACCTTTGTATGACGACGAACTTGCATTTAGTTGCGAGATAATATCAGTGTTTAAGACCGTAAATAGGCCTACACATATGTCAGTGTCAAATATGTCAGACACTTCCGTAAACAAAGCCTCAGCCGAAGGAAAACTAAAACGCCTACTGATTGGTCAGACGAAGGTTGTTCATTTCACTGTCGATAAACTTGATACCATGGGAAACTCTCTCAACATTCCAAGATCTTAGTATGAAGACTAGATCGGATTTATCAAGATTGAGACGTCTCACAAATCGTTTGTTATTTACACTGTAGGTGACTACTATTGCAATAGCATGGATCGAGCTACATTAAAAAATCTCATAACTATTTGTTTGTATCTTACCATCTCTTAGCATAGTACAAGTAAATATAGAACAATCTGGCAACAAACTGCCATAGGGAGTATGTAGAGTAACCGAGCCTGCGTCTGAGTGGAACATGCTAATGATTGTGCACTTTCTTGTTAATTTCGTCCAGATATCAATAAGAATTACCTTATCGGGACGAAGAGACAGGGACGAGAGACAATTTTTTTTTTTTTTAAGTTTTGCATAGGTTTGAATATAGTATATTACAAATGTGTATATCAGTATATTCTTTACTTGTGCATAGAAAAACTTTAAATATAATTTCGAGCGACCTTCTATCTAGAATAAGTCTTCTTAGATGTGAGGTTTGAATATTCAACTACATGTATTTATATCAGAAATATAAAATGATCCTTCCATCGTCATTTCTTTCTGTCGTAGATTATATAATGGATGGAGCTTGAAGTAAAATGCTAACGTGGATGTTGTTTCGTCTGGAAATAAAGATAAACTTTGTCTTCATATGGCTGATGTCAACATACCAAGCCCTGTCAAATTTATGTATTGATACGGATTGACTTTCGATTGTTTTATTATGTCAGATTTTTTCAATTATCTGGTAACGCATCCTTTCCGAACTGGGTTTTCATTATCGAACTCATCTTTCGACATACGAATGTGTTTTGGGAGTGTCTTTGTACTACAGACATTTAACAATTCACTTTAGTCGGTCATAGGAACATTGCTTATGCACATGCGTGGGACCTAAGCGGTACAATTTATGTAAAAAAAAATCCCCAAAAAAGGAAAATAGAAAAATTACATGCTTGATTTTTTTACGTTGTTATTACGTCATAATATAATATAGTCACAATATTTTTATTTTGCGTTGGCGGCATTTAAAAGCTGGGTACATAAAAAAAACATGACAAAGATGGATTTACAACTTCCGGGTATATTTACGTTTCGGCCTATATGCTAAGACCATTTCCAAGCGATGATTACAAATCTTTATTACAATGTAAAACAAACCTGTCACAACGACATTCTAATGTAACAGCATGTCATTCTAATATAGCCAAAACGCCAGTTTCCTAAACAAACACATAGCATAGTTCTTTTAACATTTTCAGTACATTCTGTTTAGATTTGTAATCATTGCTCGAAACGGTCTTAGCATCTAGGTCGCTTATAATATACACAGAAGTTGTAAATCCATTTTTGTCATTTTTTTGTAACATCTTTATTAGGATATTGTTTTATCATACATTCTACATAGATATTCAATATAATATTCAAGTCTTGCACATTTTCAAACGTCCAGATATCTTTACACTGTAAACCACAGTTCGGAAGCCTTTCCAGGCAGCGTCACTGACAGAGCTTTCGGTTTAAAGCATTTATTCGTTTTACACAGACTTTAATTCAACATCAAAGGCGAGCACAATCGGTCGGCGAGTTCCATGTGGCCGTCATTGTCAAATGTGCCCATTTGTTCAATGGGGGTGTGATCTGTTTTATCTCATCCCCTACAGTGTTCATGACATGCATATCTCAATACAGGCTTTCGTTTACGGGTTCACTTCAACCTCATGCATAACCATTTGATTCCAATCAATAGCGTCGTATATAATCATAGCATATTGTCAACAAGATTCTAAACCGTAAAATCCTATCCCACAAGTTATTTTCGAAACAATATCCTCCAATCCTCGCCCCCCCCCCCCCAAAAAAAAAAATTATATCACAGAATGACAACTTTCATATTTCTTGAACTTATGTATTGACATTTTAACTTTGCGTAAGATTTCCGTAATATTAAAACATAATCTACATATATAAATATCCGCTGTAGAAGCAGTAATTTTAATTATTTGATTTAATAAAGAAAATATAATCCTGAATCTAATTCATGGCAGATATTGAAACCAATTTCAACAATGAATTGACATTATTTATATTTAATGAGGTAAAATCACATGTTATCTCCATGAGATTTGTCATAAACGTTATTATCACTGCCACTGAGATCTTTAACATAGTCAATTAAAATTACAGCTCCGGAGAATAATAAAGAATTAATTTTCACTCACCGTTTCGGTTTTTTTAGCAAACCATCATCAGGAGATTGGTCATAAATAAAATATATCGTTGTAGTCGCAAAGTTGGGAATATCTCTGTAAGGCCTTATTGATTAATGACACAACAGACATCTCCCGAGACCTCTTGGCGGCTTTAAGTAAATAAAGGTAGTTGTTGGAGATCGCAGACTATTTATTGCAAGGTTTTCCTGGTTGCCTGGTTTCCACCAAAATGCATCCAATGCAACATCCAAACAGAACCATCACTTGGGCGCAATTGATTCTTATTAATATTATAATTTAATATTGAGGAATGAATTCACTTTTGTACAAATAAATAGCGAGTCTTACAAACGATATAACCGTAAACGTAAATAATATTAGAAGTAATAATAACTGTACGGAATAAAGAATAGAATATTGCATAAAGCGGTACCAGGGGAAACAGTAATTAATTTACGAGCCCATAATATAAGAAAACCAATCAAATATGTGGTATATTACTAACGCCTGGACGTATTAGTTTTACGGTTTGTTATTTATTCGGGATCAGGAACCTTGGGGAAGAAATTAAAATTGAAGTATACTCCGCTGAATTGAGAGAAAAGTTTGATAAATTTAATCATTAACTATTTAATCGTTTCAATCGGGTTTCCCAGAAAGTGTTTAAAATACGTATTTTATCCGACAGGGCAATTTAATCTAATTATTATTGATTGCGGAATTGTGACAAATTAAATCCGACGAGGCAATTTTAAACTCTTCCTGGAAAAATTTGAAAGAAAAAAAACTCTTCTGGAGTGTAAAGTGAGTAAAACTGTTTTTCCTAAAAGTTATTTATTCGACTGATGTTCAAAGTAAAACTTTAGGGCCTTTCACTTATATATTTTTTATAAAGAGTAATCACACTGGCACAGGGATAAGTATACGATTTTGCGTTGCCAATACATGTTGGCAAACCGGCGAGAAACCTAGTAAAAATGACTGCGATATCCGAAGCCACTGGACAACTGTCCTTATATACATAACATCAATATGGCCATTTGAAACTGTACGGGATAAAGTGAAGAGGGATCAACCCAATGAGTTACAGTGCATCCTCTTTCACTAAAAATGGACAAACCCGCACACGAACATCATTTGCTATTTCAGAGAAAAAAATACTATGGTTTGTTTGATTTGACTTAAGCTGGAACCGTTTTTGACCGCTCTGGGTTTAGTTTCTAAAAAACAAACTTCCGAAAGAATCGCTCGGAATCAACACTTATTTTCACACGAAGGTAGACTTTTTTGTTAGCGATTTAGATCTACGGTACGACTAGCTTTAAGGAGGCTGCTCTCTGAGTACGAAATTACAAGGACACTGTCGCCTTTGTTGAGCACCATCGGGATGCTATATTGTAGCCTCTTGGCTATTCGACTACTAAAACTACGCCTTTTTCTATGTTTTTTCTCTCTTTGAAATATTTGATTGGATTCCTCCGTGGTGATTAAATGACACCTAGTTGATATTCCGTGATAATTTAATAAACAGGCTACTTATACGAAATTAACAATTGGTAATATTACATTTGTTGCTACAGCCCACGCAAAATACATTGAGGATAACGTATCTAAGTTTTTTTTTATAATTTAATGGCGCATAATAACGCATCTAGATAAAATATGGGGATAAAATATAATATCTGATATATGGCTCCTTGATAACGGCTAAATATATACGGTCAGTTATTTCAATCTTATCTTAACCAAGAAATGTATACTATCGCAATTATTGATGTGAGTGGCTTGGCTTGTAAAATATCACAAATTGCAACTCGCAGATGGCTATCTTAAATAATTGCTTGATAAAAGCATGCATGCAACTATGTAAACTATTTAGCAAGCGTTAAATATGTTTTTACTGGAAATGGCTTCGTCACTAAACCCCTTCAGAAACTTTCATTTTATTTGTTGACATATAAATTCAATTAAAAATAAGAACAATCTGTATAAAGGAATCACGTGTTGAGTATTTGAAATTGATTGGAAATTTGTCCACATAGAAACTCGACTGCGGGACAGCTGTCATTACCAAAATATTTCTGACAGTACACTCTGTGTTTATTGCTGTAAAATTGCATCGATTACCAAGGCTATTGTCATAAAACGAATTAACTATGATATTTCTCAAAATTAATTTCAAACATAAACTCATACCGACAATAAATATCATAGGGTGGCAGTTTACAGTGCCATGGTGCTATCTGAGCCAAGCGGCATTAAGAAACCTAAGGTGCCTTGTTTAGTGTCTTGGAAATATGCTGTGTGGTATTGCGTCTGTGTCTGGATCGTTGATGGGGGAGGAGTGCTTTCGACCCTTCGACTGACACACCGCTACATGAGTTATATAACTTTAAGTACAGCGTTACGTGCCAATGAATCAAGCAAAACAATCAATACAAAAATTCACAGATTAATTTATACATAACTCAATTTTAAAATGCAGAAATGTTTTGTTCTTCTTGAATTGATGTTGATACGAGCTTCAAGACGGTCATAAAATATGGACAACCTGCGGAAAAACTTCAATGAAGAATTTATTATCCGTCAAACCTCCAAGTCTCATTTTGTTTTAAATTAAACTTGAGACAAATGTGCCTTCATCAGTGTTTCGTCTCGTTCAGAGTTACCTCCCCATGGAGGTTGTTGCTACCATGACAACGCTGTCGATGCCAGGCACATCGAACGCAGCCAATGGAGATGCACAGAACAAGTCTATCTAAACTGATCATTATGATATTTTACCGTCATTTAAATAAAGCGTGACAACTAATTGTCGAATTTTACGATCAGTTTTATTAAATTTAGAATGCAAAAATGGAAACGAAAGCGGCCATATTAGTTTTGTATTACCCGTGAGCTGAAAATTCTCAAGGGGTGTACGGGTTTTTACTCCGTTGCAAATTGACTAATCAAAATATCACGAATTTGGGTGACAGATAATAATATCTCATATCGAAAAAAAATAAAAATTAATATAAAACGAACATTGTCCTCCATATTTGGTGTAAATGCCTTTAAACGTAGTAAATATGTTTAAATTATTTATTACTTGATTTAAAAAGAAAGACATTTCCTTCTTATTTTATTTTGACTTAATATCCCGGATCCATCTAGGACAAAAATTAAAAAGAATATCACAGATAACAGATCACAGACAGATGATTCAAGCTAAACCAAGACTCACAAATTTATACCCCGTGTGAATCTGGGGAAATATCCCTTTACATATGGATTGTGTCCACCTTTGTAATTCACATTTGGCGGGCGGGGGGTAGAGAGCTAAGGGTCGACACGGAAGTTGGAACCAATACGGGTACAGCTAGGAAACTGAGCATTCCCACTGATAAGCAGCTTGGCTAAGGTCGCTGTCCCAATTAAAATAAACGATAACAATATTTGTGTTTCGTTACATTACTTGTATTACCGCTTGAGAACCTTTTTACAAAATGCTAGTATAATTCTTCAAATTCGACATCTAAGATATTCGACGTTAATGTAAACAGATAGCTTCGTCTCTTTCCTTTGCATATTTCAAATATCACTTTCTTATGGTCTCCGTTCTCTGTCTTCAAAAAATGTAACGAATCTATCCTATTTAGAGTATAATTTAACAAATACACAGAAATTATGTTTTGCATGCGTTTTGTTAGGAATTCCCTGGCAGTAACTACATACATTAAATCGATTTTCATCTAAGATCTGTAGTTATTAAATAAGCATACACATTACGGGAAATTGACACCTTGCATTATTACATTTGCTAGTTAAAGCGGTCTCAAAATACACAAGAGGATAAATAGCAGACTGAAATGTCATTAGAGATCTGCTTAAAGGGAAATGAAACAAAAAACAATTTCAAGTTAATGACCCTACCTTTTTGTGAACAAACTGCCACTACATTTTTGCATGATTCTTAATTTTCCCCTTACACGAACTATATTGTAAACAAGATGCTTTTTGTTGAATTCCCTGTTAAAATACAGGATGGCCGTACATTGAGAGGGTGTTAAAAGCCTCTTCTTTGGTAAAACATGATATTTAGTTTGTTAAAGAAATCAGAAAATGGTGAATGTTTTTAGGCAACACCGTCTGTTATTTTTGGCAGACGCCAGCCGCCTCATATTCTTGCAAGAAATTTTGTTGGCAAAACTGTAGATCTAATTAAATAATTTGTAGTTTAATCACGTTCCATTAACCTTATAATTAACAGACTAGAGTCACAATATACCATTGAAATGTGTAATTATAATGGCTGTAAAAGCTATGAAACGTGATTTCATTTAGTACTTGATCAGATTTAGTTCAAAGTTTGCAAGAGGTAAAATCGCCAAATTCGTCGTGCATATGAAGCAACAATTATCAACAC
>JAVFBZ010214924.1:0-31526 GCA_032466195.1 Katharina tunicata
TGGTTGGTTGGTTGATTGATTGATTGATTGATTGATTGATTGATTGATTGATTGATTGATTGATTGATTGATTGGTTGATTGATTGGCTGATTGATTGATTGATTGATTGATTGATTGATCTTTTATTTTACGCCATACTTAAGGTTATTTCACTCATATGACTGATTGATTGATTGATTGGTTGATTGATTGATTGGTTGATTGATGGATTGGTTAGTTGATTGGTTGATTGATTGATTGATTTGTTGATTGGTTGGTGGGTTGGTTGGTTGATTGGTTGATTGATTGATTGGTTAATTGATTGATTGATTGATTGATTGACTGATTGATTGATTGATTGATTGATTGATTGATTGATTGATATTTTGTTTTACGCCATACTTAAGGTTATTTCACTCATATGACTGCGTGTCAGCCCAATGGGTGAAGAAAACAACCCCTTAACAACACTGGCAACAGACAAGGTCGCCACAAGACAGAACTCAAAACAGGACGCCACAAAAATATCGGCTTACTGATGCCCCTAAGCCCATAAACATGAGGGCACAGAACCTCCAATGTTACGTAAAAGCATTTTGCGCTAGCTCATTTCGTCACTTTGTGCCGTGATTGTCATGCGATTGTTTTTAATCAATCCCATTGTTTTTTGCTATCATTCAGCTGTCAGACCGAAACGCCGCCATATGAGTACTGTATAGGTTAAAACCACTCGAATGGGAATAAGTGTCAGAGCAACCATGGTTATAGCTGGTGGTTATATTAGTATTAGACCAGTCGGAATGTCATAAACTTAGTTTTGGTTGTTTTGTTTACGTGTAAATTATGACTGACCAGTACCACATCAGAAAATGTATGAGCGGATAAAAAGATTAAATAGTATCAATTAATCTGAATAGTATAGACTAGATTTCAACAGATAGATGCTCATATGTGATATTAAGTGTTTAACCTAAGGTCGTAATACAGTTTAAACAGACTTTATTTCCTTTGCATGTGCGTGTGAAGACTCTCACTTATTTGTTTCAGTGATCTGAATTCCAACACTTGTCAAAAAAGCAGTTAATAAAATATGATTATTTTTTTCATAATAAGAAAAAAAAAATCGTCTTTCCAATAGCTTGAGGCTAAAAAGTATTTATGATGTATTATTGCTCGGCTTTATTCTCAATTAGTTTATTCTCAATTACTTTATTCTCGATTACTTTATTCTCAATTACTTTTTTCTCGACTACTTTATTCTCAATTAGTTTATTCTCAATTAGTTTATTCTCAATTACTTTATTCTCAGTTACTTTATTCTCGATTACTTTATTCTCGATTACTTTATTCTCGATTACTTTATTTTCAATTACTTAATTCTCGATTACTTTACTATCTACTTCCGCAACTTCGGGTTGTTAAAGTGTTTTTGTTGGTATTGTGTACATTGAATAGGTGCAGCCGCTTCTCCTTTTAAAGTATTACTTAAGTTCCTTACTAGTATATACATTTATCAGAAGTCAACCTTACCAATAGTGTTGGGGTTTTTTTTCCTTTCTTAAACCTATAGATATGTATCTTAGTGAACAAATTTCAAATAAATATCTCCTTTGTTCTACAGGTAAGGTGATTAAATCGGTCAAAAAGGTGACAAGTCGAACAATATTCTATAATATAGGAAATGTCGTACCTACTGTGTAGACATTTTTCCTTTTGTATTACAATATGATCAGCCTAGCACCATAGTGAGAGTCTTCACATGCACATGCACATGCAAGTCTCTTAATACAGGAATATCAAAACCGTGTACCTAAAATGACGAAGCCTCTTTCACAGACCTATCATAGCGTACAAGAACAAAAAAGGACCTCTTGGTTAAGACGAAACTCCCTTCTGTGTCAGATAACCCTTAACTGCCCTCATCTTTTCTCGGTAGACTAAGGGATTTACTACTGTGCTTATTTTCACCCATTCCTAATACATTATTCATGTGTGTTACATATTCTCCACATATTTATCTTCCCAATTTACATATAACATGTATTGCCTTTTCTCGAGATGCGCCTTTAAGTTATCCAGAACCACTCGAGATTCAGATCTATCTAGAAACATGTCTCTGATAATTGGTCTAGAACATGAGATTATTTATCGGCTTTAATAAGTCGCTATCCCTGTGCCAGTGTGATTACTCGTTATAAAAAAATGTATACATGTAAATTCTATGGCGACACGAATCGTTGTACATAATCATTCAGGCCAGATTCTTTCAAATTAAATCCGTTTCTCGCAAGTATTATATACATTTTGCTTCTTTAATTCACATTCAAAATAAGCTTAAAGATATTCTAATTGTGTTGAAGCTTTTCGTTGGCCATACACTATATATACATTAATGAAAGAAAGGTTTCTCGCATTAGAAAAAAGGTCCATATCATTTTGGCGATAACCCATCGGCACAGACTTTTAAAATTTAGTTATTATTCTTGCTTAGATAATGTAAAATACCATCACGATATCAGTTTTCATGACGTTGTTCCTTTTACAGCCGACTTCAAATAAACTCATACATTTCATTGATTACTACTTATTATTCTATAACACAGTATTTGGGAAGAATCAAATCGAACCATAAAACTGTGCACGTGTATGAATACCCGCCTCGCTTTGGTTATTTACCTGCAGAGATAAATAATTTAATTACAGATGATCGATTTAATCACGCAGGTGAAAATCAACGATCGGTGATAAAGTGTGCTGATACTCAGGGGGAACATCATTAATTAACATTCCACAACACGTAATTATTACCAATAAGGTGATATTGCATTTAATCATTCAATTGTCAATAGAAAATAATTATGCATAATTAGAAGATCGCTTTCGGCAGCAATATTATATTGACTCGCTTTGGGATTTTGTACACACAAATCAAAGGCGATTACGTAGAAGAAAGGTCATTTAATCAATAGCGTGTTACATTTAATCATGATTTAATTATATCCCGATATTTAATAGAAAATATATTTAACCAAGAATCTTTTTTTAAAGCAGTTTTTGTTGTTGTTGTTGTTGTTTTTGTTGATGATGCAGGGACGAATGTGCCTAAATATGAAAGCATAATTAACTTGTGCAGCGCAACGTGGATTGTTTGCAATTATGTATCCCGAGATCGCACCAGCCCTAGGTATCACGGTTAGATTTGCTGATTTCATTTGTGAATAATTTACTTTTTTGTTTTTGAACTATTGTATAGTTATATTTTTGTTTGATGTCGCCGTAATGCCTCCTTCTAGTTCGACATCACCATTAGTGCAAACTATTGTGGATATCGTCAGAGAATACGTATTTGATATTAATCTTAGCCACATAAATATGATACGATCTTATCGGTTTGCCCAGATAGAGCTCAACATTCAGTGATAATAGAAGTACTAGGTTTCTTAATTGTCTTTGTCATCGTCCGGCCTACATGGAATTCGTACCAGCTGTTTGATATTCACGAGGAAAACGGCAGAAATTTACTTGTTTATAAGTGTTTCTTCCCAAAAAAATTCAAAAATTTTAAGCTGAGAAATACATTTTACTTGAAAATCTAGTGCAGTCCATGTTACCAATTTTTTCAGAAGACAACATCGACGGGTTGTTGCTTGTGCGATTGTCTCCCTTGACAGAAAAAAGCAGGTGAATCGCATCTAAACTGTGCATAATAAAATTTGCGTGTAAACGTGTCGGACAACCTGGATAATAAGAAATATTGAAAATACACAAAAAAACACAAACAGCTCAAGGTATATAATATTATATTAGTAACGTTATTACAGATCAGGTACATTTCTATATTCAATATGCTCCTATACTTTCAGTTTGTCCAATTTAAATAATTAAACTCAGGAACTTGAAAGTCACCCCATCTAGTTGATAATTGTTTAGCTCAATTAAAGTCAAATAAATTATTAGTTTGATATTGAACAGTGCAATCAGAATATTTCACGTTTTTTTTTTTTGTGTGTGGTTGTGTGTTTGTTTATTTCATTTCACCGAAGATACTGAACATAGGCCTACATGTATTCTATTTTATAGGCTATATTCTACGAATTATTTGTGAAATATAAATGCAATATTTCAGTCCAGGTTTTAGTAAATATTTTTCAGGAGAAAAACGTATGTTCTGTATTACACTTGTTTCCCACGCCTACATGACTTGTTTTAACCCATTTGTGTACTATATAGCCTTGTAAAACCTCAGACTCAGAACGAAAAATAGGCTCCCTTTACGTATGTAAAAGAACGGATAGGGTGCTAAAGGCTAGTTTTTCTTCTATTCAGGAAGGTTCTACAGTTTCACTCGCCCCGGGCTCGACGGTCGACGGCAGAAACAGTCAATTTGTTTCTTGGCTTGATATCTATATTGTGATAAGCAACACAATCAGCGAGGTTAGGTTTCCAAAGGCTAAGCTTATTGGGGCCCTGAAAACATTTCTAATGACACGTGTTTGTTTTCATTCATACTAGCACACCACTTGTCAACTAGCGGAGCCAAAAAAAGAGCAGCGGAATTAAAAATGTCTCATGATGTCTTGGGCCAGTTTCTGACTATCCAAGTGGTCTCAAGTCCCTTTAGACTGCTTGCCAAGGACCTTACAACCTCCCTAGGGCTCCTACCCGAATAACCGTCACATGACAGGGTTACAGAAAACCCACGGGGTCCAGTAACATGCTAAACTGCCTGGTTTCCAACTGATCGAGCTATTATACGTCACTGATCATAACATAAAATACCTCATATATTAACAAGATCTCTATGAATTTAAATAATATTTAAATACTTCCGTACAATATTACTCTTACGTCTAAATATATAAAAAAAGAATATAAGAGGAAGCGCTTTTCAGAATGTAAATCTAGGGTAAAGAAAGTCAATAACAGCTTATTTGATCACGTATACAGGTTCGATCCTGTGGTCGAGCATGGACAATTGTTTCTAAATACAACCCAAAACATATTAGTGTACCCGGGGAATGTTAGTTAAACTCTCGACGAAGCATTACTATTCCAGACACTTTGGCACAGTCAGAAAGAGGGCAAATCTAACACCGGCAAAGATTGGAATACATGCAGAGATAATCTGAGTTATGCTTGTTTTAGGTCCCGTATTTCGCATATCTGAAAAGTTCTCTCGCACCCTCTGGGCTAAACGTTAACGAGAAGATGATCCTCGGCGATGCGAGGAGCTGTCTGATTGGCAGATATTGATGATTCGTCACCGACAAGCTCCGCCCATATCGCTCCTCGCGCTGTCAATCAGCATGAATCGCTGAGCAGATGCTGAGGTGCAGCGTTCTACACGCCTACCCAATGTCGGAGTTAGAAAAGTGGTGAGATGCTGGGAGACAGTAGCAGAAGTTATCTCGTGGTCTAACATCGAGCCGGCGTTTTACCATGACAGGAGTTGAAGTTATGTATCAGCCGTACGCCTATCCGGCCTATTTCCCTTACCAAAGGCCTTTTGCCGATCAGGTATGGAAAGTTGAAGTTCACGTAATTATTGCCAGTCAACTTGACCTCTATTATAACTGTTGACTTTGTAGTTTTCTCTTTAAACAGATTGTTTCTCTCCACTTCTTCTCTGCTCGTTATTAACCTGTCCTAATCCTTCATGAAGATATGTTAGCGTCTGGTGTAGACAGCCAAACGCATAGCTGACAAGCCAAAAGTATCTGCCTTCTGTAGTTATTTCTTCCTCGGCTTCTCTGCCAGTTGTTGTTTCTTACTCTAGGTATTTCGCACAATTGTCACTGATAGTATCGCTTACATACTCCGAATAGCCTCGCTCTTATGAGCTCCTACCAACTTATGCATTTCAGAAATTCGGCGTTCAAAAAATGCAGGAGTCCTTAGATTCCGTGAATTACTCGTCGACTAGCAGCAGTGTATCGCGGGTTAAAGAGGATGACGTTGAAAAGGAATCACAGCCCAAGGACACTCAGTACCTCAATGCTAACTGTGTACTGCTCACCTATTTCTCGGGAGATATTTCCAGTGTGGTTGATGAGCACTTCTCAAGGGCGTTAAGTCAGCCCAGTAGTTACTCGGCTGACAGTCCCCCCTCTAAAACACTATCATGGAAAGGTAAGAAGTCATTGAATCTTTGTTATATTTACCAAAAAAATTGGTTGGAAAATGAAATGATTAGTAAGCGTAACTCTTGATAGCATGATAATAGTTTCATTGTTTTGCATATTCCACACTACTGGCTTTTAATTATATATAAAACTTTCCAGCAAAATGATCACGATCTCGATACATTACAACCTTTCTTATTGGTATATTTTCCGTGAGGTTCAAAAGTTCTTCGTAAAAGATAATATTTGGAATATAATTAATTAAGTTTTTGGGACAAGGGGCTCCGTTCAGTCCATTAAATGGAATCTGCCAAATTAGAAATATATAAAACTATATTGCTATTTTAGAATAATGCTAGTATTATTTACTTTATTTTGACTGGTGTTTAGCTAAATGCATACCCCAAGCCATGCATGGTGTATTTTTGTTTCAAATCGGAAAGTTATGCTGTATACTCGAAGGGACTACATAGATTCTACTCAGATATTTATGTTTTACCAAACATATTTCAACACAGTAAATACATACTTTGAAAAATCACTAGCAGTGTAAAGCATTGAAAGCGATTCACATGAAACTGAGTAGTGTTTCTTTTATTCTAATTCATCAACAGATATGGGCTCTACATATCAATACATCAATAATAATCGATCAATCGTCAATCAGTTTATTTGACCCTTCGTAATATTCCCGGCTGCTTTTGATAGTATCCATACACTTGTAATTATCCACAGCGAATCAATAACTTTACCCGAATTTATGTGAATTTGTTGTCTGGTATTTTATGTAGTTTTACCATTTCCCCAACAATATACTAACATGAAAGGGCCTTATCTGAAACAAAGAAATAACTAAATATCAGAGTTTACATGCACTACTAAGGACTGCAGGAATTTAGTATAGCATAAACCTAGGCGTTGTTATTAAGAATTCTGCATTACTCTTAAATTCAATAAAAATATAATCAAAAATATGCAATCTATTATTATTTCATATTATTGAACTCTGATATATACTTTTGGACTTCTATAGTCAACAACATTTACCGACAACAAATTTTAACAAAGGGTGTTTTTAAACATACATGTATTTGCCACATGCTGGGCATCGTAGACACAACTCTTCAGGAATCAAACTGTTTGTCATGAGAGGCTACACCTTGCAAAGGTGCTAATAGTCCAACACCTTATATTAAATTGTTAATCGTTCTGTTATTAATGCTACAACAGGGCAACGCATAAACGTGAACAAAGCTAGAGAAATAACTTCAGTTACTAAAATGTGTATTATGTTTTCAAATTAAGCAGGGAAAGTTTTCTTTTTATCGACTTTTTGGATAGACGTAAAAACGGTTTTGATAATTTCAAGTGTTAATGTTGTTAATGATATAATTAAATAAGAAATAAACAGAAAGTTGAAATGTCTACGGACACGAACATACCCTGTCATTATAGGCTGGAATGGTGAGCCTATTGCAGTGTAAACGATTCTTTAATTGTATATTGACGCTGATCAAATTCATTCCCAGTTCAGGCACGCGTCATGTCAATCAACATCGCCCCCTACCAATATTAAGTTTTCTGGGACAAAGTTTAACTTGGAAATGCTAGTCTGTGTCTTGCTAATTTATTGGCTAATATCATGATAAACGGTCTAGGTTTTTTTTATTTAATTTAATTAATCCAATGGGTAAAATGTTATTTATTTAGATGGAAGCAATACGTTTTTTCTTTTTATAAGTCATCTATTAAATTTAAACAGAAACGTTACGTTAATTCAGTATTCGTATAATTGAGCCTATCACAACATGCAGTACATACCACGGAATAAAGGTATGTAGGCCTTACACCAACTGAACAGGCAAAAGATTATGTCGTATTACTTTGAAGAGGCCTATTATGTTCACATACGAGTCTGGAAAATGTGTTTATTTGGGGTATGACTTGGATTCTTACGATAACATGTAAGCGCGAAGTATAAAGGCTATGACATTTAACACTTTGGACAAATGGGTCCCTTTGGTATAATATCATGGCCACAAAAGCGTTTAACGAGTCCAATGTTACATCGTTTACTGGACTTCGGTGTTCGATGTTGAGGGGTCTATCAAACGTGTCTGTTCTGCGCCGTGGGATGATCATTCGATGATGTAAGAAGGCAGAGCTTTACAGTTTGGCAGAGAGATGATATAGTTAGTCGGACCAACAGCTGTTTCTTACACGGACATTTGGTGTCAATCTGAGCAAGACGGACACTCAGACTCCGACTACTCCCCTCTCTAACTTAAGACGGTCGCTTTTAAAGCCCACTTATATAGAAACAGGAATTCTTCGTTCTGTGTTTTGCCCGCTTGAGAACTCTAATTTTTACAAGAGCCACAGGCGCCCACTTTTGCAATCGTCGGTATGATTTTACGCTATACGTCTAGGAAACAAAACGATGTCCGCTATTGTTTTTATTAGGAAACGTCGAAAAAAAAGAACACTAAAAAAAACTTGGCCACTTTCCCACGCCGAAATGTCGTGAGTGAGATTAAAACAGATTTCCTCGGTTTGCACTTCGTTCTACGACAAATAGCCCATGTAGAACACAGCGAGGACAAGTTAGACTGAGCGATCTGTGATAACATTGATTGAACCCGTCCCCTCGAGCCCCCCAACCCTCCCCTGTTGTCCCCGTTCTCCATCTACTATAAACAAACCTGTTTACTACTTGGCTTGGAGAAAAGCCCCAAGTCTCAGAAAATTACCACTAGTATTAAAAGAAGTGAAAAACTTGAGATTTTGTCATTCTCCGTACCGTGTTTTCGGGCTAGTTTTTTAATTGTTCATTTTGTCAACCATCGAGTAGACTACCTCTTCAAAATATTAGAGAAAAGTACCCTATTCCATTGTATAGAAAAAGTCTACGAGTTAACTTTAGAACACTTAAAACTAAAGTTCAAATCACAGTTTATTGACAACACTAAGTGAAACATTGGAATGAACTCGTTTAAAATATGCCCCTCTTCAACTGAAATTTTTGTAACAAGTCAATTAATTTAGTTTTTCTCTAAAAATTATTCTATCGTAGTGTATCATTTCTATGTCATTGTTGATACACATAGCTGGTTGGCCTAAATAATTTTACCAATTAACCACACAACGTCACCTGCGTGCATCCGCGTATATTTTGGTATAGAAGTTAAGTAAAAATTAGCACCATGTCCAATTGTTTTCACAAATGTGTTCAGGTGAGAAAAACATGCGTAAGAGCTTCCTTTTTAAGGACCAAAACAACGTGCTATGAAAACAAAAGCGAGAAACAATATGTTTAAGGCTTTTGGTTTAAATGGGATAAAACAGCATCTTGTTTGTGGTTGGTGTTAGTCGAATTTCCATACTTTGTCGGTATTTTGTGTTTTCTAAAATAGATTTGGGTAATAGTAAGGATCTAAAATTGTCCATGTTATTTTTTATAAATAATTGGTAACTGCATGTCAATGTTTTAATATTTGGATTAAATTGATATTATACTGTTAACAACGAAAAGCATAATTATTCTTAGGTGAAAAGAAGGCTTGGTAATATAATACACACTCTGTTTAAATCTCCTAACAACATAAGCATCCTTACAATACTGTTAAACTAATTTCACCTGCTGTATCCTTGCTTCAAGAGTCTAATAAAGATTTGCGATTTAAGCTTAGCTTAGCTGATAACCGAATTTAACATAATTTTTATTAGTCATTGGAATTATATTTTAGGCAACTTAAGTAATATTAAGAGTTATTCGTGAAAAAAATTGAAATGTTAATAAAACCTAATTGTATTTTAGATTTGTATTCGTTTAAAAGTAGTAAGCTTAGAAGTCATTGGTCGTTACAAACATCTTAAAAATCCCATACTATATACACTGAACAGTTCAAATCTCCTCATTATCGGGTAGCTTGTCGCTGGAGCTGTAGGCCTTGTCTATGATAAGGCCGCCTAATCTGATTCCCTCCAGCTATATAGTTCGGGTGCTGTGGCAAGGTACAGTGCTTTAGCCAATCTTATTGCACCGTTCTCGGAGTCTGGGGCAGAGGTACGCCGTCTACGGGGAGTTAAGATTGATCCATAACTTGTCCCTGATCTTATGTGCTTGATCCACGGGATAAAATCAGATCTAGAATGATAGCTAAGAGATCGTTTGACGCGGGCACCTAGACTTAATAGACGACCGACAAGCATAACACTTGTCTCGCTGAAATTTTTAGCGCCACACGCGTAGCCTCTAGCCGCACAATCCTACCAACCGCATCACGCAAATTAAAAATACAAAATAAAAAATGTCTATGACCATAATGAAATAGTAATGAATTTACTAAAATTGCAAGACAGTGAATATTTACATAAATAATGTGTTTAAGTGCATTTGATTCGCTCGCCATTTTCAAATTGGTACAGTTATACTGATATAACGATAAAGTGAGGATTCCGATTAGAGATTTTCTGTTATTAATTACTATATGGTCGTAATCAAATAAGAAAAAACAATCCAAAATTAAAATGGTGCGTTTACATTTTTTTTAAATTTTGTACCCACTTCGTCTTTAAATAAAAAAAGAATGGGAACATTTATGTGTTCAATGAACTTGAAATTATAACTCCATTTATTTATTTTTAATAAAATTACCGAAGGCATAATCATCAACCGTAACACGTCGAAGATAACTTTGAAATTAGGTTAGCTTTACAAATTCCAAATTCAAAAAAAATAGCCTGGACTACAAATGAAAACTTGATCTGTTTATTAGTAGGCTTAAAAAGTAAATTTGAACGCTGATGAAGCCAAGGGTTTGTTATGTAATTATAGAGTAGGGCACACATGCCCAGACTTTGTTTAAAGGCAGGTACCCACTGGGGATAGGTGACAAGTGGACTGGGTGGTCAGGAAGTCCGCTGTCCCGCACGTCCCTGGCCGAGCGGCATCGTCAGAAATCCTAAGTCATTACAATGGACACAAGCTCTTGTTAAAGCCGTGTCCTTCGGCACCAGTCACTACCAAATCACCCTAAAAACCAACCTCAGCCGAAAACTTTGATTGTACACAATGTCTACAGGGTGGCCAGAGGACTGCATTAAGACGCAAACTGTAAAGGCTTAGCAATCATTAACACTGGCCAATTAACTTCAGAAGACGGGCTTTTTGATATCCCTCTTGCTGTGTCATCTTTTTGGCTAGACCCTCCCGACTCTCAACCTATCCTATACCACTAGCTTGTTATTGACTATCCGTCCAGGTAGCTTAACTTATGCCCCTCTACAGAGGATGGTAAATGTAGCTGGTGATATTCCCAACAGTAACTGATATAACAGGTTTATAACAAACTGCCCAATTATAACTGGTATAAATATAAGTGTTCCTGTGGACGGGAAAGGCACATATTAACATTAACACTAATAACAAAATTTCTATCTCTCAGCTTATAGAACCGTTGTCTTATACTCCATCCCTTTGTTAATCTTTTTCTCTCTTGAGTAAAGCTTTAATGGAACGACCTGGTTTTAATATTCTGGTCGTATTATTCGAAAAAGTTTACTCATTGTATCAAAAGTAATCACACCATTACAACCATATATATATGAAAATATATACATTTTCTCGGTGTAAAATGTTTAATGTAAGTTCTAAAGCACCTTGTAGGCGATTCGTATATATATAAACTATTTGGAATAAATTCCATTTATCGATAATATTAATTCAAAACTTTGGCGCGTAACTTTGCAACCTAGCCAAATTCGTGTCATAATGTCATAATATATTTATGTGTGAATCTAATGTGAGACATAATATTACGGCTATAGGCCTATATCGCATATGTCATATTTCTATATATATATACGTTCTGTATATATTGGACTTACTTCTATATATACGTTCTGTATATATTGGACTATGTTCGGAAGCCTGTGTATAATTCTTGACAATATATAGCCTTTAAATAAACTTGACTTGTTGATGAAGACACTCATATAGGAAGCTTTGAATAACATGAAATGAAATCTTGTTTTATCTCTACACTTGAACTTATAGTTTTCTTAAAAGTTTCCACTCTTAACACATGAGTCTATAACACTGGTATACATGCACATATTGGTGTGTGCGACCAGTAGAACCAAATGTGTGTGCAAGAGTAGATAGTTTTCAATATAGACTTTTATTAGATTTTATTAATAATTTCGATGTCCATTGCCATTGTAGATTCGTCACCCATGTCACAAAGGAATTTTCCGCCGTCATTTTGGAATAGTGCCTATCAGCCGCCATCAACGTTATCTAGTGCCCATCATGATTTACAATTTACCTCGGATCCTTATATATCTACATCAATACATGGCTTAACAGGATTACATCATCAAGATCCGTGGCATTATTCAATATCCTCACAGACTCATGGCTATCCTCACAGGCCTATGCATGACTTTGCCTATTCAACAATGGCTCCTCCGGGTAGATACAATCCTCATTATAGTTCTTTATTAATGCAGCCCTCTGCTGGACGTTTAGGTGGTTGTGATATGACAAAGCCATCGGAATCCTGGAGTTCGCGGTATCACAGTGACCACAGGCTAGCCCCCGAATTCACAACACGGTCACATCTGGAATCAGGATTAACAGGTAAGCAATCAAATAAATATTTAATTTAGTAAAATTTTCAGTTATACTCTAATTAGTGCTGCAACTACATGTATTGGGTATTTAATCACAGGGCCGTTATGAGTAATGCGCAGTCAATGAAGCAATACTTATATGTACGGTAATTACACTGATATTAATTTTGTTAGTGTCGAGATATTATATTTAGCGGGGGTTCTTGTCTACTGCAGAAACTTACTTTAAATGCAATCGTAATTACTTAGAATTGGGATATCGTAATCACGTATAATTGCGAATTCGTAATCACGTACGATTATAAGGGAACCCCTTCAAGTTCATCCAAACTACTATGTGCATGCTTAACGGGTAAAAATGCCTTTAAATTGTATTGATATCGTGTTTATTTATTTTCTCGTGATCTCGATCAAATGCAATTATTGGAATGTTATTATTATTGAACACATTTATGGCTACGTTAAAATATGTTTTAAATATTTTACTTGATAACGATATCTGGAACGAGATCGTCGAAAAGTTGAAATCAATATACAAAGAAGTTGTTATCCAAGTCAATATTACTAGTACTTCTCCGTTAATGAAATATTTTTATCTACTGAAAACTCAAAGTGTATAGACATGATTCGCTTAGTACAGTTGGAATATAGTAAGCTTTTTATTCGAACCCCCGAACTTCACTGTCAGGCATAGAATAACCAGCAATAAATGTCGGACGCAGAAAGTTTATTAAAAAAATCACTTTATAAACGACATACAAGCAGAAAACAATTCGAAATGATTCGTCCGTTTGTTATTCGTTGCTGATAACTGATAACTGAAGTTTATCCATTCATGGTGTTTGTGTGCTTAAAAGTGAGATGTTTAAAATTAATTATTCTTTGTTTTATTAATAACTCAAACCAAACTTTCATATAGGTTAATATCTGAGTATAGTTTGAGTTGAATATGGGTATAGTTGACAACGAAGTCTCTGACTGTCACGCAAGTTGTATATGAGGCTAGATTAGGTTATGGTTTGGACAAAAAAAGCTGTTTTGACAAAGAACCGACTCGAGTAATATTTAGGCTTGTGTGTTTTTACTATACACTATAACAGACCCTGCTGAGCTAGGATATCGAATTTTACGGCCCTTTTTTAACCCCCCTTCTTTACTCTACCATATGCCAATCATATATATAAAAGACTACTTCTGCCTTATGTTGGTGGATTTTTTTAGTTGACGCCATCTGGGGTAAACTCGTCGGCTTAGATCATTTCAAGATTCTTTTTTTTCCAATTAAGACAAAAACATAAAACAAAAGAGTTAATACAAAAACATGCTATATATACTTATATGCCTCATACGAATTATTATTACTACTTCACCCCACAGAGTAATTATTGACGTTTGTGGCCTTTTATACGCCGAAATCTTGTTATCAAGTAAACATATAGGTATTCTGTCGACACAATACATCTCGCAAATTAAATATTTATTTTTAAAAAAATCTAAATGAAACAGAATATCTCTATATAATATCTAAACATTTAAGATTTTATGTTTCAAAGTATTAGGCCCATTGAGAATAGGCATGGAACTGTTGTACAACTTTGACACTACTTAAATTGGAAAGTGAAAAATGACAATGTAAAGCATATACTAGAAACAGAAGCAGCCAAGTCAATTAAAAGTTAAGCTTATTTTAAATTTAAAACCCATTACACATCAAAGTCTTTTTGTCGCCAATTATTAGGTCATTATATTTTTTTTAAAGAAAACTGGTAATTAGCATGACATATGTTTTCTGAATTTTAAAGTTTGCCTGACAACAGAAGTTTAGCGAAACGAACAGAAACCCCAGAATGTCACACTGAACACTAACTATATAACTCGACAGTGTGTCCTACCAAGCATGATTAGTAGCGACATATTTAAAGGCAGGAGGCATATAGGGCTGACAATTTTAGAAGTTACTAACTGTATTTAGCCAAGAAAAAATATTTTAATTCTAAACTATTAAAAAGTTTATGATATTCTTACTCAATTTGCTTGTCTTAATATCTGACAATTCCAGTTTCTGAAAGCCAGACTATAATTTTAAATCTTCTTATATAGATAACCAAGTATTACAATGGTATATCTCCTAATATTTTCCACAATACGTCAGAAAACAGATATATTTGCCATCACACAGGCGATATATAGCAGCTTAAGTATTGTATATTGTATTATTATATCTACACTAGAGTATAAATTCAAGTTTTCCAATTGTAGCATTTCACAACAGCAATGCAATAATGTTACATGTATAAACCGTTTTGACTAGCTTATTATAGTATATTAGGCTTCGTAAATATCTAACAGTTATACGTTTACCCAATCGAGTCTAACACATATTAATCTTAAACAAAACAATAATAATTATGATCATTTTAATACGTAAAGTTCTAAATGTTGCAATTATCATTTTGGTCTATTTCATATATATTAAGCTTGGTGGATAAGGACAACAAATAAAACACATAGTAAGCAGTGAATGTAACAATAATAACTCTGAATAGTTTTTATATAATAAACTCTAAATATAGATAATAATAGAAACTTTTTGCCAGTTTGCATGCAGTGTAATCAGTGAAATACGTTTTGGAAACTCCATTATCACTCTGAATTAAAATTTACGGCTTGCTTCATGCTAAGTCAGTTATATGTGTAACTGAATTTACAGCATTATACACTGTCATATGTTGCATGCTGCTTTCCAAATTTTATAATAGTATGTTCGTTTGGTTGGGGTTTTACACAGTACTCAAGGTTATTTCACTTATTTGACGGCGTGTCAGCCCAGTCGGTGAAGGAAACCACCGTTAACAACGCTGGCAAAATGCAAGACACGACCAAACATTTACATAACATTAACGAACGGCACACCACAACAAATCGGCATTCTGTGTCCACTAGCTCATAGTATATAATTTACCCAAATACGGGTTCAATATTTCGAATTTGTTTATTATATATTTTTGTCAAGAGTAATCACACTGGCGCAGGGATATCGACTAATTGAAGTCGATAAATGTTCTAGATCAATTCTCAGAGACAAGTTTATAGATAGACCTGAATCTCGAGTTGATATATATGCCTTTACCTGGCCATGCTAGCCAGCCCCGAGTTCGATTCCGGTGGATGCAAGAAAACTTGTTTTTCTTTATATTTATTAAAAACATATCCAAAATTAATTGCGTGTCTAAATTGAGAGTGAGAAGTCATGCATTAGATTTTAAAACAGAAACAAATAGTAGTGTAAAAGCGATAGAAAGTTTGGCTAAATACAAAATAAGCTGTACGCAGCGTGTATGCAGGTATAGACTTGAAAACACGTATTCGATAGTTATCAGTAGCCAATAACTGACCAGTAAATCAGATAGCCTTTATTAAGTTTAACGGTATACAAACATTACCAGGTACTGTTCTTTACATAGATGGGGGATAAATAAATTTATCGCTGAACAGTTATTATACTTTCACATTATGTCCTAAAATTAAATCAAGGTACATCAGTTAACATCACAATGTTCTGGTATTTTCTTTACTTGTGACTGCTGAAAACCGACCTCTGTCTTCCTGTTGTGTTTTATTACAATTATACAAGAATCCCCTTCAACATTGTGTTATTATTGATGGACCTTTTGCATTCAAACTGTATGCAGCCTAATGTGTTCTGTGTCAAATATTAATCGAAATACACTACAATAAAATTATAAACAAAGGTATATCGTTTTTTGTCCAACTTATCTATGTGTAGAGGTAAATATTAGACAGGCCCATATAGCTAAGTCGGTTAGAGCGCTGGCCCTGCTAGCCAGAGACCCGAGTTCGAATCCCGGTGGAGGCCAGCGGAATTTTCTTTCTCTATATCTATACAAAAATAAAAGCAAAATTTTCTTTCTCTACATTTATACAAAAATATATAAACGTATAACGAAAACAACTACATATAACGTTATAGTACGTTAAGTGGGAAATAGCTAGCATTAACCATTGTCAAGTTGGTAATCATGTTGACAATTCGGATTTAACTGACAATTTAGGAGTGGAATTGATTTAACTTAAACTTTACGCGTAGAATTGACTTAACGGACACTTTACGCGTAGAGGTTTGGGCATGAGCTAGCTGGACATATGTACACGTCTCTGTCCTGTTACCCCTAACACATTCCCCGGCAGCTTGTGGGGAAATTCTTAAGGAATCCACCGGCTTGAGTCAGTTCTTCTCGTCTGTGTTTCTGCCTTAGAATAGCCTCCCATCTGCCCGTCTCTGACTTCTTTTTACTGCCAATCAACCATCTTGGGAAGTAATAAGCAACCGTGGAACTGTACATGTTTCACAAGTACGCACTCTTGACTCTGTTATTTGCCTTCTTTGCATTTATATCAAATATTTACGAAGAATTATAAGTTGGCATTTAGCCGTGGATGTGGTAGCTTTTGACTATCACATAGCCATATATATTCCCACTTCAGGGTAACTGAAGAAATGGCAATGGCCACTGAAACGTTGCTTCGATGATGAATTAAGCAGAATTTGGAATCCCTATAGCCAGATATTATCATGGAATTTTTAAGTCTTAATGTATTTATCATTATGCGATATCCGTTTAGAATGTTATTTATAGTCTGTTATGAGATCTTCTCAATGCATGGGGCACACCTAAATATAACAACCATCATAAAAGTATTGAATAGCTTAAGAATAAGGGCAATATATTCCTGATCACTTCCAATGACGTTGACTTTGACGTCGAAATCATAAAACAAATTGTCATGCGGGATTGTGTGTGCTTGTGTATGACTGACCTATATCGGTTGAACCAAAGCCTAACTTTGAACCACATGGCGTTATTCCTTATATAAGCTGAATGACTTGACGAGACGCACTTATAGTTTTAGTGTTGAAAGCAAGTATTCTATTCTGTAGTTACTATATTCAAAACACATGTCTCGGCATGTAACACTGGATTTTTTTATCTTTCTTTATTTTAGACCAATACTGTCTTAGAAAACATAATAATTCAGATAATAACAGGTTGAAGGCTGATGTCATTGCGATCGTATTTTACTGAAATCTAACAAATAGCCCTCAGTCACATAATCGCCGGTGGTAAATATCGGCAGTTTACCTGGGCGGCCTCTGAGTGATTTCATGCCCGCTTTAATGCTAAGGTTCGATTTAGGTAAGTTAATGTGCGAAATTCTTTAGCCTGGTATTTGTTTTACCTAGCAGATTATTATCCCAAAATGAGGGGACCATGTGAACTGACACTCTCCCAAGCATATAACACAGCTCATTAACTCAGAGCAAGAAGGAATGACCGTATACAGCGTAGTCTAAAACTAATAAATTAACTTATGCCTTGAAATGATATCAGAATACTGTGAAACGCTGCGTCCATAGTCTTTTAGTTATACTAGACCCAAAACGACTTGATTGTTTTTATGTTTTGCATTAGCTCTTCTCTGGTATACACGTCGATTTAAAATAGCTAGTTTGTCTTATTTATACAGATGTAGGTCTGCTCCTTCTGTACTTTGATTGGAAGTTATACCATGGCTATAAACAGTGTAACGCTGGGGACATTGGACGCTATGGTCTGAGTGCAGCTGTAGCCTTTGTTGTGGGGTAGAAGTCAAGCGGTTTGTTTAACTGGTTGTTTGGAGCTATCAAAGGAAAGTTAACTGTTCAGGTTGTGGATATATTGACAACGAGTACACATGCGCGCTGGGAGATTTCCCGGGGAGACCTTGGCTTTGCGCGAGTCCTCAAACGCTACCCTGTTAACTCCCCGTATTTCCCATGTTGAAACAATTGTCTAAAATTACCGTATTCGGGAGGTTTCTGTCTACTCCGTCCGTATCCGACTTCTCGCCCGATGTACATATATACAGTTCCCCGACGTACATGTCTTGTCTAAGTACTCAAATATAGAGCATCTCTTCTGTAGGTAAATTGTTTTTGAAGACGTTTCCCTGTTGTCGCCAAACACTTTCATTACAACTCTACAGAAACATTAGACACAGTCAGCCAACTATATGCATATACTATTAAATACATTGATAACATCTTGCTTTGTTTAGTAATTCCTGTTTAAACAAAAGATTTATATTTCCATGCGTATAAGTGACATATGTTAAAACACTCGTATATATGTTAAAAATAAAATAAGGCTGATTATTACATCGAAATAATAAAGATTCTCCTTAATTCCGAAAGAAGATTAAATACGGCATAAACAGATAAACGAACAATACAAGTATATTAGGTATAACCTGCTATTGTTATTCAATGAGACAGAGGGTACTCCTGTACTAAAAAATAAAAAATACTACCCACAAGTTATACCGTTGGCTTTGCCCGGCCATCATTCCATTCAGAGTTGCAACAGTGTACGAGTGCCCCATTCTATATACATTCAACAAGCGCCCAAACAATGGAAATCTATGCTAAAAGCCGTGTTTGGTTGTTTACTATGGAGTGACAGTCTTGCAGGGAAGATTAAAAGATGGATCACGCCCGGGTAAATTTGTACACCCGGCTGTGAACCAACATCGACACACAACATTTCCTGGGATTCCTTTTACGAAAAGACAATTATAAAGACAGCTTTTTTCTCAAAATCTACGTCGGGGAATTCTGAATATGCAATGGGAGGTTTAAAGTTCTCGACAAATTTAGGCGCAATTTTAATCCTATTGTTCAATCGCTGAGAGAATTGAACGGATTTTAATAAAATAATTCATGTAGAGGAACTGAACAAAAAAGTGAGCAAAGCTACCGTATTTTTGAAATTTTATTTTAATATCATGATTTTTTTGAAAAAATTATTATTATTATCCAATAATTTACTGGCATAAAAAAATCATAAAAACGATATATACTCTATCACTTTGGCCTTATTTAGACATGGAAGTTAACTATTTTTATATCAAATATGGCGTACCTGTACGGATGCCATTTTCATATAACACTAGCTTGGTTTGATTAGTTTCTACGCCGTACTCAAGAGTTTGCACTTTAATGACTGTAAATATAGCCACAGTAACACAATCATAAACGGTGACGTGTTTGCTCTGCGAGACACAAAGTGTTCCGCCAGTGCTGAGTAAAGACAGCATAAAAGGCTTGGAAGACACTGCAAATATAGCCATATAGGGCTTATAATAATGTAACTTTTTAGTAATATAATATGTACAACAAATTACATTCAGTTTCGTCTTCTGCTTGCAATGTTCGTGAAGTAGGATTCACTCGAACGCTTACATAATGTATTGAAATTGTTCCAGCCTCGACTTATTTTTACAATATTGGTTACCGTAATTATGTCATACTAAAATAGGCTAGTACCTGTCTCCAGGTTGATAAGTAATACTGTTTCCACACAAATTTAATCCTCTAAATTTCAGTACCAATTGATTTAATATTAAGCTGAGAATAAAAGTTGTCACAGGACAGATTCAATAATTGAAGTAAATAAAAGGCAGAAAACTACATGTAACGTCTTGAAGCAGTACCACCTGATCATCTATAAACCTACTCTCAAACTGCACGCATAGATAACTGTGTTTAGGTGCATAACACAAGATGGTCGGTCAATACCTTATAGTCATAGACTCGACGACAGGGATAACGATTTGATTATCTATTTTAGAATGATACTGTGCTTGAATCATTGGTTTGAGACTAAATTAAGTTCATCGTCACTTCAAGTATATTATGAAAGGCCCTTCAACGCCTGAATTGTATAATGTTGTATTTAAATGAACCAGAATCACTATTCTCAGTCACACGTCTGCTATGGTTGAATGCGCGTGGCACGAGAGTGGAATTTAATCACGCGGTAAATGCCATTCAAGGCCATTATGTCATCTTGTCGCGTGCATGGTTTTAAATGCCGCCTGGTGTCGCTAACATATCCCTTCACTATAAACATAAATACCTTACCATAGACTTTCTCATCTTATTTTTATTTTCGTTACAACATTTTTTCCCTTCTATTACTTCGAAAACAGCATAGGAACTGTGATACAACAAGCTTTTCCACTCTATTTAACGGAAAGGGTTGCTGGTGTGGGCTTTGCCTAGCTACGGCTCTTCACCGTGCTATTTGATTATTTAATGGGGCAGAATTGGCACCTAATTAAAGCTCCTCTGCATATCACACAGTTAACTTGTGACGAATCTGGAAAACCCCGGTTAGCACACACGGGGAAACCGACGTGATACCGCAATCATTTCTGATTAAAACAGACTTGAGTGAATTTGTCAAATAGCTGCTAACGCGTGGCATAAAACCAAACCGTCGTCTTGAGTTACTATAATGATTTCAACAGAATTTATATTACGACTGAATAGCACCCCTTCTCAACATGTGGCAAATTCCTTCAAATTTAACTTGATATATATCCTTTGACAGTTGGCAAATAAAAACTGCTTGTATTTAAATAAACACTTTAATTTTTTTGCACTCGTTTCAAGCTAAATAGTGTCAATCTATAGGCGCAATGGCGAGCATCTTGGTAAACTAGATGTCAAAGGGAAAACGTTTGATAAAAAACTAGTAATGGTTTTCTAGATTAGATAAGTGAAGTAAGTAACTAAGTAAAGTTAGCATAGTTTATTACTACATTTTAACCACTTGTATATATGAGTTAATCCTTTCTCAAGAAACAATTAGAGTTAAATATTTAATAAATTTGTATCAATATCTCAAGTCGCTGCACAAAAATTCAAAAGTATAAAATTAATTATTGCAGCTTTCGAATGAAATCCTCAAACTTAAATCAACTGATCATTTGAAATTTGTGGATTCTAGTCTTTCCATTTAAAATGAGCAAAACAAGTTTTAATCCGTTGCCTACTTTTTTAAGGGCTATCTATATATGTGATTAACACGCGAATTAAAAACACTATCGGATGCAGTTTTAATTGGTGGGAACAACGAGGTTTGTCGTTGTTGTTTTATAATTAGGCGTGTGTGCCTGGAAAGGGAGTTAGTTATCACAGTCAGAAAGTCAGGCGGTTTGTTGTACAGAGGATCGTCTCATTCTCTCTATTTAAATGTTAAAGGTGAAATTCTTTCTTTGCCTCTTAACGACCTACTGCGGTGGAAAATTACCTTATATTTGACTTCATGTGTCCCCAGCCCGCAGTCTTGCATTAGACTAGGAAGCTCATCATTTGTTCAACAGCGAGACTTAATAGCTTCAACAATGGAGTGAACAAGAAAGGCGAATGGCCTGCATACAAAACTATGAACGATATTGAAAATCGCCAATATAATCCGACTCGTAATTCCCAATGACCCTATAGCTTCCCAAACCACAAGCTTCATTGTCGGGCATTGTGAATTAATTTATGATTACTTCGCAAAGGATCCCGCCCCTATGTATGGAAATCAGATCTCTGTCATCCTGTCTTGGCTATAGACAGCATTGTTATGTAAAAATGGCAGGCGTACGTGGTGTGCTTGTAGAATACACGGCGTAAAAACTCCCCTAATTCATAACGGTGTTGACAAGCCGAACCGATGCTAAAACAGTGTATTAAATGAGCCCAGCATGTACATTCGGCTATTGTCCCATTATCATGTTGAGAAGCCATTAGAATTCCCACCAAGTGGCGGATAAAACGAAAAATGATTTATCATAATCTAAAGCGAAATAAAAGCGTGTTGCTGTAACCTCCTCAAAAAGGTTAATCCAACTCCTACGGTGAGATGAATTGGATCTTGACGCATAAATCAATTTTATACTTTCGTGACAATGTTTCTCAACATGGCTAAGTCAGTCCAGAGTCCAGTTATGTGTTGCCTTTTTACTTAAAGTGTACTTTTGACACTGGAATATTACATTTTTCTTAAAAACAATTCTCCGATATTTTTGTTCATTGTAATGGGTGTTATCAATTTCAATTGCACCACGACCAGAAATAGATATTGTATAAAACGAACTAAGGTAGTATTTCTGAGAGCTGAAATATAAGCCACGGATCCACGGATCGCCATGGAGTGGACAATCGAATAGGAAAAACACATTTTATATGGATTACAACTCCTAGATTTACTAACTGGTGACATTTCTATAGTATATGTAGACGCTTGTTTAAACATTCATGTATTAACCAAACAATCTTCATCTATAGTGTCATATTTCATCGAAAAACATTGTTTATTAACTACGCATCCATACCTCAGCTAAGTCTTGCATTGCCGTTGTCATATACAGTTGATCATTTTTATAGAGCAATACTTCAAGTGTTGGCCATTGAGTTAAATTCCTGTCATTTCATACTGGAGACAGGTGGTTCGAGCCAGGCGAATCGCTGATTTTAACATGAACCACATAGAAATCAGCTCTACACAACACTTAGGCTAATTTGTAAACCGAAATGTCCGATATAAGTATACATCTTTTATATGGTGCGGAAAATAGTACATAACGTCTGAGAATCTTACCCGACCAACACGCATGTCACACTGAAATTATTTTACGGATGATATCGATAACTTGTGTAACTCATTCATGCATGGTACAGTTTGGGATAGAACCAAGATGTTTATAACTGAAAAAATTATTTACTTTATCGAAAAGGTTGTCTTTAATTTTAAGTCTGGGGCCACCGTCGCAAAATGTCGTACGACATTTAACGCTTAGAATTAACATAACGTAATTCTATCGTACGGTATCTTATTGTGAAACGTCTCTTCTGTGGCTTCAAACTATATGTAACTGTCTAAATTTTTGTTCTTGTCTCTCAAGCATAAAACAAATTTCAATGATCTGTATTTTTGTTATATTTTGCAGGCTTAGAAAATCCTATCGGTGAGCCAAGCAAAGATTTATACTGGTTCTGACACAGTTGACCTCTGAAACTCAGTGAAGTGAGTTCGGGAAACAAACCAACTAAACTCGGCAGCAAATTCCGTTCCGGCGTACAATGGACGTGTATATGACAGTTCTGATTGGCGGTGATGGTACCGTGTACCCGTGACTGGCAATTAGCGCCCCCACAGATGTTGTTGTTGCCCATGGGAACAAACGCGCAACAAGTATATGTTCCGTTGGTGGTCTTTTCAATCAGTTTTATATACTGTCTAATTAACAGAAGTGCTTAAAAAGTAGTCTTAATATTGTTGAGAGCTACGTTTGTGCAAGTCAAGAGGACTTGGTTGAAACAATGGAGGACCACTGGGTTCCAAGGTGGAGGACAAAAAACTAAACCTGTGCTTAGTTCTGATTTCACCAACAATCGTTGCAGCTTCATTTCAATCTCAAAGGCGGCATGTTGACATTATTATGATTATTATTACAGTATGGAGTCTACTGTACAAAGGCAATATGTAAATAAAAATAAACACTTGTGTCTTATTTGTACAGATATGTTCAATAAACAATATGAGGATTCGCGTCTACACGTGTTTTTGTCATTGTGTATACATTCACAAACGATCTCTTTCTTATGGATATCGTGTTACGGATTTATCCGAGATGATCCGATCTAAGACTCGGAGCTATGGACTTTATTTGAGATCACGTGACTGTGGTCTGTCTGTCTCGTGATGAACAGTTCATCCTATGTATACTCGTGCTCATCAATTCATTCATTCTTTCATCATGTCCATTTGTTCAAAATAATAAAAACGAAGAAGCATCTTATACTATTGTATTTGTTCTCAAATTATTTTTGTTGATATCTATATTATACAATTCGTTTAAATATCTACAATTTTATAATTTTAAAACTGCTAAAATAGATTTTTAATATTATGCTATAGTGCTAATGGTTTGATATTATGAAATATCATTTTGGCGCTTTTAATTGAAAGTCAACTATGCATGTTTCAAAAGGAAAAATTGCATATTAATTTATAGACTCATGATTAATCCATTAACCACTTATCAATTAATTTACTTCATTATTCGTTTAAGTGTGCGTAGTTTGAAAATCTGGTTCAAAAAGTTAAAATCTCTTACATGTCAAAGATTTTAAAAGAGGCATCCACGACCTTAATATTGACAAAATATTCATTATTCACTTAATTGAATAGGCAGCTATGTATATATCCCATATTTGTTTTTTTATGGGTTTTTTTTATTCAAATCTTGATAAGCGTTTGGACAAAACTGACTTCAATTATCCGTTATATTAAATGCATAGCTCACAAGTGTGGAAGATGCATACACCATCCTTTCTTTTCAAATATTTTAGACATTTAGCGCCCTCATTGGCAAAATATATTTACTGAGGAGAAAATATTACGGAAGTACTCGTTTTGATTAAAATAAATTGACATTAATTTGAATACTTAAAGTCAATTTATTACTGTTAATTAATGACGGCAAAAGATTTAAAGCTCAAAATGTGGCACGTCCCACCCTCATTTAGCGTTGTTCACCAAAAATTACATGTTTTATAATTTTACAAATTCTTCAAAATATAAAGAAACTTTAGCATTTTTAGGCATCTTTCCTTGTATATGTATAAGAAAATTATTCATCTGATACATGCAGTTATTAATTTTTTATGGAACTTTAAAAGTGGATTAATATTTCGATATCTTTATTTTGTAAACGACAATGGATAACGTATTTATAACTACAAGCTAATTTTATAGAAAATTCAGATATGTTTACTTAATATGTGACATCTCATGAATTTAAAATGGCTTATGAACAAGGAGAAATAAAGATGTCAGGATTCTTAACAGCGTTCAGGTCGAAATAACTTTGAGCAGATTTTTGCAACATGGCGCCAGGGGACATGTGTTGTTCTCATGCAGTATTATTCTGGCGGACCCTTTGTCTTTGGTTCTTATTGTTTGTTCGTTCACGTGAGCAAAAGCTAAGAGACTTTCGTTTCATCAAAAGGCACGAATACTGGTCCTCCCCGAGCACCTGTTTGTTGGATAAGACAAGTGTCGATGTGATTGTTTTTATAGATCTTTGGTAAGCTTTTAAGATAATTCAAAACAAGTTGAGCTGGCGACCAGGTGCTGCAACAGAGTAGTCCGTAGAGAAATGCTGCTCTAAGAAACTGTTATACTATATTGTTGCGGGACATAAGCAATTATCTAAATCTTCAACATATACAGATCACATTAATTTACATTGATTGGAAATAACATTTGAGGTACGTATATATCTGATGTTTAAATATACCTGATGTTAAGCACATGCATCTTACTATAAGGGAAGGGGGGAGAGATAATTATTATTATAGAGAGAGAGAGACAAGAAAACACAGGTAATAGTATAGTATTGACAGCATATATCGATCAGTTCTGATAGTTGTCACTCGAACAGAAACAAAAAAAAACATTGACTGCGTAGAGCATAACGATTCAGTTTAATAACCCGCGCACTCTACTTTTGTCCGACTGTAAGGTAATAATTTACCAGGCATGTGCATGGATATCTCGATTGTAGAATATATAAGTGGATGTAATGGAAGTTCAACATAAATGCATATATAATTATTGGCAAAGCATAATTTCTGGAAACTACTTTGAACGGTGTCTATCAACAAGGACTCGCTTTAATTCTTTGTTTTGAAGCGTGACGAATTTGATCACAAACCAAATTGTCGACTCGTTTATGACTAAGTTGTATTATGAGTTTATGATTTTGCACACCCGGAAACTATTTATTTATACCATGAAAGATTTGGCTGTTTTATGGTTTAATTGTATTTTCTATTGAGCATTTATATCTATACGCAAATTGAGTTCTCTTAAATCATAAATATCCATATAAACGTTAGGAGTCAGAAAGTTGTATTAAGGACCTCCTGTATCTGGAAAAAGCGTCAAAGTGTGGTAGATAATAATGAATCGCTTTTGTGACAGTAATCCGTGTAAGGTAATATTTTCCATGTAAGATTTAGGCTGCAGCAATGTTTGTTTTTGGTATAAACCCATATTAGTAACTTGTCGACAGTGCAAAGAAATAAGACACTGTTAATTCAAGCGCCAAGTGTTTAACATTGGAATGAAGGGGCCATTCATATACGGTGATATTAACAGTCCTATAAATGACTTTACCATACAACATATAGGCGATAGTGACTCCATTTAAAACATTTTCGTTTATTTTGATAGCACACTGAGATTGTAAGATAATAATCTTCTAGTGTTAAAGAAATAGTCAAAGTTTAAGAAAATAACCGTTTTTGTTTTCGTAAAACATGTAATAAAAATAAGTAAACATCATAATGATAAAACTGGTGGGGCAAGAAAAACTATATCTTAAGTGGTTTGACATAAATATATGACAAATCTACTGTGCAGCTCACTTCAGGACGTTAGGCTAAAACTAAGTTTGTTCTGAAAAAATTGTACACAATTAAATAAATTGTGCTGCGACAAAAACGAAACCTTGACATATGCCTATGGTTTGCATTGAGAAATTGGTATATAGTTGAGTAAAAATCAATTTCTAATAATGTACAGATAATGACAGCAATGCTGCGAAATGATATAGTTCATACCACTTTTACTGGAAAGAATACATTTTGTTCACGTGTCATTGTTTGAATTGGGTGCTATTCATTTTCTGGGCTTATAGTCTACCGACTGAGTAGTTCGATATCGATAGCGTGCAACTAGAATTTGTCCAAACAGAGTCGCTGACCTTTTCTAGTAGCATAATTACCTGGTTATACAATTCTTTAAGTCCTAATTCTCGGATTGAATGTCAGATCTTTGAAATAATAACAGACAATTTAAACGAACTGTACATTAAATGTAAGCGTTCAACAACAAATAAATCGTCCTTTGTTTAATATTTCTGGAGAATATTTGGGATGAATTAGTAGTCTGTAGTTGGAATATGTTCGAATTCCCCTGTAGACCTTAAGTATGTACAATACTTTTTCAGGTGGCTGCGTAGATCGCGGGCTGGTTCCTACGTGGTTTCTTCCCGGTTTATCACTATACAGCTGCAACGCATGTAGTGGTCATATAAGTCAAATACACTTGAGTACCACGTTAAACACCAATAAAATAAATGAGTTTATAAAAGACAGGCCGAATTTTGTAAAGCGCAAAGGCATCGCGTTTGTATACCTAGCGATATACTAATAAACGTCGGATATATTTTTTTTTTTTTTTACAAAATAACATAAATTAATGTTAACGTAAACTGATTGTTTGTCTGCATCTTTCACTTTAAAACTGCGATGGAGTTTATTCAGATTGTGCCTTTAGGCAGGTGATTTTCATGTTGGCGTGTTTTGTAAAAAGAAAAGATTAAGCCCATAGAACAACTGCGAACATTTGCACATACGATTTTAAACCCAGTCCAGTAACCACAAGTTGTAAGATGTCCAGAGGTTTAAAATAAAATGCGTTTTCCTCGCTTTTGAAAGAGCGACAAAAACATTATACATTTCACAATGCATATAATTAGCTTCCCCGGAAACATTGTCTCCCTCATCAGAGAAAATGGCAAATGGATGTTTCTCCAAAAGCCTAGAATATACATTATTATATATTAATGTACAAAGAGCGTTTGTGGTTCTCTCTATAGAGAGTCTTGTTAAACCCCTTCATCGTGTATTTTCCAATTAATGCTTTTTTAGTTTTCATTTCTCTTAATTCCACTGCAAATGATATAATACGCCGAACTGTTGAACTACTGTTACACACGTTTCGGAAAACAGTAATCTGATAGCTGAGTTTGACGTGTAACTGTAAAAGAAACAATTCTGCTGTGTTTACGAGGAAGAAAATGGTTGTAATTGGACACTAAATAAATCGTTTTGTAATTTGTGTATTGTCGGTGCGTAGCGAATGTAACCCTTAGGAATGCCCAATAGCATATTTCTGCACTAAATATTTCCTCCCTGTTGTATATCTTTCTTATGGTTTATACTTCCATGGATTGTTAAGCCTGCGGGCGAAGTTAACTATCGCGGTATTGGTTACAACTGGCATGTCTACAGCGCAATGTTTCTTGTACTGGCAGCATAGCACGTCCTATGGTAAATTTGGTTTGACTAGAGTTGCTTCGTTATGGTTGCCTCAGGACTGGATAGCACCCTTGAAGTTCGGCCAATTTCGACGGTCAGCCGGTTTAATGTTACTCTATCCCAATATTCTGCACGTCAATGCCACCAGAGGTGTAAAGACTGCTCCTTGATGGATGTATTACCCTTGACAGCCCCTGCGGTTTTAATTAAGTGATTAGGGGCTTGTTTGTACATCGATAAGTTTTAACTCCTCCGGCTGAAGGCCTAACAATTCCACACAGCCGGTCAGTAAACCTTTAGTTCTGACCTGGCTTGACCCTAAGACAAAGGTTCCTACAACCAATATCTCTTATTTAGAAAAAAAACAATGGATTATGGTTTGTTTTGATTCGGTTCTTTCTCAAAGCATTAACAGAATTGTGAATGTCATTATTAATTATGACATAACTTTATCAGTACTCTTGAATTACATTTTAACATACACAAATCTATATTATACAAGGATGATTATTGCGCTTTCACTGCAAACGCATGTCTTGTACCGGAAAAAAATCAATTTTACACTTAAAAACTATAGTAAAAAAATTAAAATCTAAACGAAAAGACGGAGAAATTCTTACGAATATTGTGATAGAAGTAGCACATGTTTTGATGTTTAAGAAGTCCTTGTTTTTCCTTGTCTTCGTTTGAAAAGATATTCCATTGTACGAGATGCCTTGCGCCTTTGCAGTAAACAGCGAATTTTACTTGACATGTTAAAAAGTTCTACAGAATTATGACCATCAATACTTCTGCATTTTAACACTATTCTGTTTATTTGCCTAAGATCGACTGCTGGCATTGGCGGCTTGGTCGGCTTCATGTGAGCAAACTCCGCCTTGGAAAAATGGCTCTCCGCCTAACACAGGCGCGTTACCAGTCATAATATCTAAACATTTCTCAAGAAAAAAGTTACATTTACAGTTCCATAAATCGCGACAAGTGTATCAATCTTGTATCAGTTGTTTTTGTCTAAGATATATTTTGGTTATTTCCTTATCCTATCGGACAATGGTTATGAACTATAGACTATATGGGTTCATAGCACTTGGGCATCGTATACATGGCTGGTTTGTCTCCAGTTTTCGCGAAAAAGGTTTGTTTTTAACATTACCCACCAAGGCTCTGGTTAAATTAAAGTTATTGTCCCTTAGACGCGTCGGGAGACAAGGTGCAAACAAGCGAGATCAAAGGAGATTAGCACCTGACTGTCACGATCGTTAAAGTCACGTACGGGCACCTGGGAACGAGATCACCGATGACGTCATTTCCTATTCACTGCTGATTGCGTCACGCTCGCTTCCTCAAACTTTGAAACTGTATGTTCGTTACGAAGTGTTATATGTGCCCTCAGAAAAGAAGTCCGTTGTTTGAAAAAGAAGGTTGACAAGACAGAAAAAAGGTTTGAGCATAGTTTGTCTCCGTAGAACCTCGTTGTCTTATCACCTGTATGCTATATGAAAAGACGACCATGACTTTTTTTTTAGAACATTGTGTTCTTTTTCATTTGTCAAGAGTTCAAAGCGTTGATAAGAGAGTTCTGTGAGTTACTGAGAGTAAAAACAGAACAATATGACAGATCTTATCATTTTATATTTGGAACTAATGGCAACTTTACTTGAAAATATAAGAATAATTAAATTACGCGGTTCGGTGATGACTTTATTCAAACAACTAAACACACTTAACAAAATCAATTTCATTTGAAAATTATTTAAAATTCTAGAAATATGTATATTTTCTCATTAAAAAAACAATTAAAACCTTAAAATATAATTTAAATAATTCTAGGTGCCAAGTCACATTTTAACAGTAACATAGGAGATCACAAGAACAGAAATAACGCGAGTGCAAATTTAATATATCGTTTGCGCTGTAGAAATCAAATTGTTATCACTCTTTTGATGACATATTTTGTCAAATACACAACATTGTGTTGGCCGTAATGGTCAAAACTTAACCACTATTTGAAAGAACCACAACATAAACGCCAATGGCGTCTTCTTGAACTTTATAGAATTCAATAATGAGGCGATAATCTGTGTGTAAATAGAGCAGGAAAAGTGACATATTCGTAGTCTCAAACTAACTCGAGTTTGTAATTATCGAGAGAAACGCACTTAGTTCATAGGACATGTGAGCAGTGTCTGAAGCGAAACAGAGGCTTTTAGCCTGTGCAACAAGAAGGGAAAATCCCTTTATTAATAAGTTAGACCTGTTGTATGTGACGTTATGTGGAAGGTCAAAGAGTCCAAGGTGCAAGTCGTAAACTATGTAAAATAATTAGGTTAGAAATTAATAAGTTATTACAACGAGTTAATAATCATAACAAGTAAAACAAAAAACGCAGAGTTTTATACTTTTATTATTACTAATGTTTGCTCGTTTAATTTATTTACGTTTTTTCTTTACGATATTAAGAATGTCAGACAATCCCTCAGACATCTTAATTGGTATTTATTTCTTCTGAAGACTTGTTTTTTGTGGGTTTTTTGCAAATAATATCGATTCTTTATTTTTCTAATGAATGTATTGATTGTCAGAACAGTTTCCAAATTGGTAGTCCAAAGCTGTTTTTTGTATTAATCTTTTTCCTTTTTTTGAGTTTAAGACGGTCAATTCCAATCAACGAATTACATTTCAGTTGAAATATATATTGTGTGTTCATTTTTGATCTCTGTGGCGTTTGTTCGTTTGTTTATTTGCTGTTTTGTTGATTTGGGGGGGGGGGGGGGGGGGGGCG
>JAVFBZ010214925.1:0-12852 GCA_032466195.1 Katharina tunicata
AGTACATGGTAATACAGAATGTATGTCCATCACAGTACATAGTAATACAGAATGTATGTCCACCACAGCACATGGTAGTACAGAATGTATGTCCACCACAGTACATGGTAATACAGAATGTATGTCCACCACAGTACATGGTAATACAGAATGTATGTCCACCACAGTACATAGTAATACAGAATCTATGTCCACCACAGTCATCTGTTTTTCTGATTAGAGTTTTAAGCCAAACCTAAGTTTTTTCACTCAATTGACAGCGCGCCGAGAATGCCACAACTAATCCGCTTTCTGATGCCTCCTTGCTCAGAGAGCACCAAGACTTTGGAGACTCCCACCCAACCACCCGCTCCAGTCCTATGAAATACAGTACAGGTAAGGGGATTACTATACACAATATCAATCAGTCCAACACTAGCACATTTGCATGATTTTATTGCCTTAATGTCACTACAACCTACAGACTTTAAATATAAATATTAATTCAGCTTTATTGTAACTTCCACAAGGGAACAGAAAAGCAAATAAACAATGTTCATACTTCATCTACACAGCAATTATATACCTAAAGAGGGGTAAATACACAAACTTGGAATGTTCGGGTTCTCCTTATTGTTGTAAAGTGCTCTTAATCATAACAAATTACTTTCTGGATAACAAATTTAGGTTTATTATCAATACAACATTTTGGCCTCTATTCTGGCATAGTTCTCAACCATATCATAGCCTCGAGGAGGATATCAGAATACACAAAGAAATGTTGCACCGATAATTAACCAGAAGTCATAACCACATAGTGTCATGTTTAATGTCTCAAATGCTAAAACCCTCTCACACAAGTACCTTAAATAAACGATCAGAAACGTTATGCAGAAGTTTATTTTTGTACAACAAAGGATACCTAGAGCAGATAAGCAAAATATAGACAAAATTTTATCAAAGTGTTTGGTTGTTTGATTACGTTTTTTGGTGTACAAAAGGTTAATAATAATAACAATAAAAAGCTTTATTTCCAGAGGGTAAAGTATACAAAACACACTCAATCAGCTAAATGGCTAGACAGAAACCATCCTGAACGTCACTAGGAAGAAACGATTTCAAAACCCGAGTCACGTCTGGGCGCCTGACCTTCCATATGTATAGCTCAGTGTCAGACATATGCATGTAGGAAGTTTACAAAGATTAATATTTTAATCAGAAGTCAATTTAAAATTTAACAATCAAGACTATTAACTGCATAGTACTAAATGTTCAAGAAACAGTTTCAGTAATTGAAAGAGATTCATTTAAATGTTTTTTTAACAATAATGGAAGTACAAGAATACTATATACAAATATATGTAAAACTAGATAAAACAAAGAAACTATCAAGCTGTACAGGATGGGGTTTAACGCAATAGTTCTTGTTATTTATCTGAAATGACGGTGTGCTACTGCCTAGCTAAATAGGGGAACGAAACAAACCCCAACGACACTAGCAGCGAACAAGACAACACAGGCCGCAGAAGATGACAACACAACAAATTGGTTTCCCTGATGCCCTTTAGCTCAAAGGGCACCAGGGCACAGGAAGCTCCTGCCAACCAAACTCTTGTACAGATTGATAAGATTCAGGATAATAAGAAATGTTTGATCACTCAGTATAAATTTACCTTCTGCATATGTTCAACATTATTAACAAGTTTATTTAACAGGATAAATAAAAAAAAACTTATTATTATATATACAGAATTATATACACAAGTAAAACAACATTAAAAAAGATGTAGACATTTCGATGTTTAGTATATTACAATGAATAAATTGATGTAACAGTACCCTTCACAGTGAATATTGTGTAAACAGAGACAAAAGAAAAGTCAAAGAGTACAATCGATTCATCACATGCATATTAACATTACATGTAGATTTGTTTCCTTGTTGGGGTTTATCGTCGTACTTCAGCTTTTTTACCTCAGACCAATAGGCGTAGCAAATCACCCTAAGAAAAAAACTACTGGCAACAGACAAAGACACAGATAGGGACAGGACGCCACAACAAATTTGCTTCCCTGTGCCCCTTACATGTAGCTAAGAGAGCACCAGGGCAAAGGAAGCTCCTGCCAACCCCACACTTTTACCATGAAGATTTATAGTTTTAGTCAAGGTTTGACCTATTCTACAACAGCTGATCCCAATTTTAACATACATGTATATTATATAATAATACTACAAAAAGTTGAGCACTTTTAGATATAAACGTCATAAAAAGTAGAAACAGTTATGAAAGATGCATGAAGGATTATTGCAAAGATATTAACAAGTTTTCTGCATAGTTAGTAGCAAGTACAAACAAGAAAATCTAGTCTCTGGATTAACCAGACAAACATTAGTTAGCCCAGTTACAAATGAAGATAAAGAAATTTAAAAATCAAATGATGCAGTTTCCATCGTTAAATATTGAAACTATCGCCATTTATTGTTCAGGGGTGGATAGCAGTTGCATCTTAGCTACTTGTAGATTGAATGATATATTCAAATTGGTCCAAGATTGAAGAAAATATTAATTTGGTCCCAAAACCTTAAATAGTTACCATTTTTACGGAGAAAATATTCAATTTTTAAGGCAATATATTCAATTTTGTGTATTTGGGTTGGTTAATGAAATAATCTTCTATCAACCCCTGTTACTATGAAAATTAAATACACATTAACAGAAGTGGTAATGAACAGAACACAAAGGCATGTAAATAATACTAGAACTAAATTAAAATGCAATGTTAATATATCAAACTCTAGGAGTTTTCTGATAAATTAATTCAATTTGGCTGCCATTGATACAACTGGAATGTAGCAATAAAAATTTTTTCGCAAAGCTCCCCTCATTTATTTATCCTAAACCAGGGTTTCAGCTAAGTTTTATTTGGGGCCAGAAACAAAAAAATCAGAAAAGCTGATTTTCAAAAAATAATCCTTAGTTTTTCTTTAAAATAAAACATCTAAATCACCAACAGGAAAAGCTATCCGCGTTTTTCAACAATGCTGTGTTGAAATAAAGATTCACAAACTACTTGGCCTGTTAAGATTTAAATATTATAAACAAATAGAAAGTTTTACAGAGGTCAATGAACTGATGAGTGTCGTTGTCATGAATAAGATCTCAGTGCTGTGCGCGCTCAAACATTTTCCACAATAATTACACAAAGCCCCCTATTAAAAATCCTAGCTGAAACCCTGAAGACACCAATTCTTTGGTATATCACATACATTAAACATTATTTACATTAAATATCATCTATAAATATATGGTTAATCCAAGTATATGATGACATTGTACGGTCCCTGGGCCAGAACAAACAAATACATGTAGCCAGGCTGCACAGGCTTTTCTATGTGCCTTTTTAGCATTTTACTGCAATGACAAACTCTCATATTGAAACATTCTTTACCAGAGTTATATATATTCAGAGCAATATTAAGTAATTTTCAAAACATACGTGGAATTGCTAAAATTTAAAACCACTATTCGTCTATAATCTAACAAATTTGCATAGCTGAAAAAGATATACACGTGTATATTTAATTTTACATGAAAGCATAGAAATTGTTGAAATTATTCATTTCGAGAACATGTAATGGCTTTGCATAGCCTTTGAATAAAATGTATCAAATAATGTCCATGATTTGTGGGGTGATAACAAAAATTAATAATAAATATACTTATAACATTTGTACACAATAGAATTGTAAACATCTTAAGTAAGGAAGAATAAAGGTTCACCGGTCGTTGTACTCATGTTTATTTGTAAGTAAAATCACTCATCACTGAAAGAACTGAACTGATTAATTTCTTGAACACATAGAAACACAGCCAGTACATGTAGTCATGTTTTTCTTTTATTTACTTATTTGTTTCTTGTTCAGTGTGGTACTCAAGGGTACTTCACCTGTATGAAACAATGCTTCTCAAGCTACAACCCTGATAATCCCACTCTGAACCCGTTTATTATTGTGTGATAATATCACTAGTGATATTATTCAACAGTAAATACGTCATAGAGAGATGCCATTACATTTTTGACGTCTTCGCTATTGTGACGTCACTACTATGTCAAAACGTTGCAAAAAAAATATTTCTATGACGTTGCCAGGTGAACAACAATGTGTATCCAGACCAATCAATGTGTATCGACCAATCAATGTGTATCCAGACCAATCAATGTGTATCCAGACCAATCAGTCCAAAATGTACAGATTTCTACATGAAAATCACCTCAAAAGTGCTAAAAATGTGTAGTTTGAGAAATAGATTAATCAACTTGAGCATGTGTGTTACGATGCATAACACTCTCGTCTTTTAATTTTAAAAATCAGTTGCCTCCGGCTTGTGGGTTTGATAAATTAACAGACTCGAGTAATATTCATAGTAACTCACAGGCTCTCGTTGGTTAACCTCTATATAGGAAAAAGAACTCTCGGTTACCAATGGCAACCCCTCCAAATACCTGATTGGTCAACATATGGAGTTGTCTGGTTATAAGAAGGGGATCAGCCGACTTTAATATGTTCTACCCATTGATGTGCGCCTCAGTGTGAGCTTGGTAAGTTTCAGAAAAGTCTTCACTAAAATAGCATTAGATTTAGAATGATCAGTGTATTACTTTTAAAACCTGTATAGAAATGGGTTCCAGAAAGGACTAAACTTCTCTGAAAACTTCTGATCCACTAAATGTGAATCAATAGAAGAGAAACAGCAAAGATATCAAATAGTGACTTATACCCAGCTTTCATACAAGGTTTGTTACTACCAATTCAAATGTACTACAGGCTATAATAAGATATGCGTATAACATTTACACACAGTTGGATTGTGAATATTTTGAAGTATGATCACTGAATCAGGTTAAAATTTGACCACAAAATCCATCAATTGGTGCCATTGAGTATATTTTGACTAAATTCAACATTTCAACATCTGGTTCTATTTTTTTAATAGTTCTACCGCTAAATAAATTTATTTCCTGAACTTATTAACTTGAAACTTGAAAGGCCAAAATGTTTAATATTAAATCCAAAGCTGAAAGATTGAGGCGTAATTTAAATTGTTGATATCAGTATCAAAGTGCTGTTTGAAATCATCCCCGACCAAGGAAAATTCATGTACAGGACAGATATAAAATATTGAATAAGAGCATAATGCTGCTAAATCTTAAATTCTAACCAGAATAATACTTGGTTTTCAATATTAATTTCACAACCATACTTAATACATGTATAACTTGCTTGCATCTAAAAGCTTTATTGCTACAATACTGTTTTATAGTTGCAATTTAGTAGATATAATTTTTTATATTAATATATAATTATGAAAAAATTAGACAGCTTGAAAGACAGTGACAATACATGTACTGGCATTTAACCTGTTTCACCATGCAGCATCAGCATGAATTTTCAACATGGCCTTCTTTAGGAATTTGGTCTTTTATTATACGGGATTTATTTTATAAACATTGAGATTTTGATTCACAATAATTAGACATATACTATAAAGGGATAAGATTCTAAGTTTGATTGGGATTTATCTCATACTTGAGGATATTTCATTCAGATGATTGAATGCCACCTGGATGGATTAATGAAAACACCTTCAACTTCACAGGCACCACAAGATATGTTTCACTCTTAAACCACACTTTAAAGGCAGTAAAGAAACAAACAATGAGTGATTGTTGTTTAACTCCGTGCTCAACGGTATTTCACTTATATGACGGCGGTATATCCAACAGAAGACGGCGACAACCAAAACATGTGAAGTCACTTAAGTGTGTTCGCTGTTGGATAGATAATGTAACAAACAATGAAGCCACAGGACATGACCAGGACTCAAAACAGGACCACAACAAATCAATCTGAACATGCCCCTTTGCCCAGAATACTCCTGCTATATGCCTAAAGCTTAGACCATACAGTCCTTAATCAGAGGTCAGATTGCATGGTAATTAGAAGTTTAAACACTATTCAATAGAATGAATACCTCTAAACTTAATGTTGGACAACAGTTTATATTAGATACTAATTATCTTATTGCTTGTTTTTGTTATGGTCACATCTGACATTATTTCAGTATATTTCACTCCTATCATGACAGTGTAGGCTATATTTTGACCAGGTCAAAACAACAGCACATCAGTGCGGCCTGATTTAAATATCATTATCGATCACAAATATAAGACAAGCGAAATTTGAACCATCTTAAGTATAAAAGAAACTGCCCTTCAATATATTAATTTAAAGCAAGTATTCTTTCCTTTAAGGAGATTGTTTGCCTTGTTTCTCAGTTGATTTTGTTGAAGCTCCGCTGGCTGTCTTAGCTTTCATTTGTTGCTGTATTTGTCTCATTCGGCTTTGCACAATGTGCAGGTGCTTCTGAATGTAGTCTTCATTGGGAGCTAGTTTTAATACATCTATGAGACATTTTTCTGCCTTCAGTAAGTCTCCGCTCTCCACATATACAACACAGAGGTTGTGACGGGCCTGAACATTCTCTGGTTCAAACTCCATTATCTTCATATAGTTCTACAAAAAAATTTAATTATCATTCCATATAATCCAATAAGTGATTTTAATTGTACTGAAAAATGTGGCGTATTTTTTTACAAATTTATTTACAAACTACAGGGCACGATCAATAATTATAAAATATTTTAAAATTTTTTTATTATTATTATTACATTTAAATTTTAAACAATCACAATTAACGTCAAGTAACTCATGAGAGAGAAAAGAATATTTAAACAAGTTTTTGTGTAATATTTTACATTTGCAAAAGAGAAGAAAGCATTTAACAGTTGAACCAGTCAACTTATTGCTACTAGATACTTTCTCAGTTTTAAGTTCTTTTCATTGGGATTTTGTGCCATATTAAAGGATATTTCTAGAATATGATGGTTTCTGTGTGTTTATCGTGATTTGCTTGTGATGTGGAATTGTTTTCAATACAAGGTCTAAATTTTGAGCCCAGTTCCAAGAATAACACATCAGTTATCAATTGGAAGGAAAACAAAACCCAAATATACACACTTTTTCAGCAGCTGTAAGATCTTTCTTAACATTAATGTTGATGTCTCCCATCAAAGTAAGACCTTTCACATGATCTGGGTAATACTGAGAACAAAACATATGAAATTCAATATTAAGCAAATTTATAAATTTACAACGTAAGACAGTGATTGTGCTTGAGCTGGAGTGGAACTTTGCTGATGGATATTTCTTCAAGTGGAAGACTCAGCACGGCATCCAGTAACAATATTTTTCACAAAAATCTGGGTTTGATTGTTTGTTTGTTTGATTGGTGTTTAACGTCGTACTCAAGACTATTTCACCTATATAACGACTTACATTAATTATTTATTTGCTGTGCTGGTATATAGTGGGAAAACCGAGAAAAAACCTCGTTAAAACCACCCTGCGAACTCCGCAGCCACCGGAATACGGTTTTGAAGCACAAAAACTGATAAATGCTTTTAAAACACATCAATAATAACTATTGCTAGACATTTAACGGTATTTCATTTCTAAAATGACATATAGCTGGTGGTTGAACACCACTAGAACAAGGTAAATACCCTTACGTGTATGTACATAAACGATGGACAGATGGTGTAGATTCTGTTCAGTGTATCAAAGGGGAATAAGCAGGCTTATGCTTCATATGTATCAAGTGTGCCTCAACATGACTGATCCTCTCATGACTGAAAATCTGTACGAAAGTGATCAGGCTTGCTTTTGTAACCAATTTTAAAGTTAAAATTAAGTTTTGAAGTTAAAATTAAGAATTGTTTTTTTATTGCGGTTTAGGCCATACTCAAGGTTTTTTACTGAAATGATGGTGTGTCAACCCAACGGGTGAAGGAAACCAACCTAAACGTCACTAGCAACAAACAAGATACAACAGGACATTTACAGGACAAAACCAGGACATCATAACATATCAGCTTTCAGACAATCCTTAGCTAAGAGAGCACCAGGACACAGGAAGCTACCACCCAACCCCCAGCTATATTTTACAAGACACATTGAAAATAACCCACCTGTAAGAGAGATTCCAGATAAGGGACGGCTTCTGATGGGCGATTCAGATCATTTGTTAATAACAGAGCCAGATTGAAGAGTGCACTGCGGAAATCAGGCTCCAGCTGGTAACAGAAACAATATAACATCTTCTTATTCTTCAACCAAATTCATGATGTTTGGATTGGTCAATTTGCAATGGGGTAAAAACCTGTACACCCAGTGAGATTTTTCAACTCATGGGTAATAAAAAACAAACATGGCCACCTACGCTTCAAATTTTGATTTCTAAATTTAATAACTGTGACCATAAAATTCGACAATTAAGTTGTCAAAAATTTAGTTTAAAACATAACTTCTTCGCAATCGCTATATTAAATGACAGTAAAATATCGGAAACATCAGTTTTGACAGATTTTGCAATGTCATTGACTGTTTTCTATGTCCCTGGAATCTGGTAGCATTGTCAGGACAGATTTTGCAATGTCATTGACTGTTTTCGGTGTCCCTGGAATCTGGTAGCGTTGTCAGGACAGATTTTGCAATGTCATTGACTGTTTTCTGTGTCCCTGGAATCTGGTAGCGTTGTCAGGACAGATTTTGCAATGTCATTGACTGTTTTCGACGTCCCTGGAATCTGGTAGCATTGTCAGGACAGATTTTGCAATGTCATTGACTGTTTTAGCTGTCCCTGGAATCAGGTAGCATTGTCAGGACAGATTTTGCAATGTCATTGACTGTTTTCTATGTCCCAGGAATCTGGTAGCATTGTCAGGACAGATTTTGCAATGTCATTGACTGTTTTCGATGTCCCTGGAATCTGGTAGCATTGTCAGGATGAAAAATGGGACACCGCCACACATCACCCTTCCTAATGTCCCTTAGCTAAGACAGCAACAGGTGAACAGGGCACAGACGGCTCCCACTAAACCAACCACTGGATAAATTGGATGTCATAATAACTAGCTGCGAAGTATGTGATTACATTGTTTGATTGGGGTTTTAATCTCTACTCAACGTTATTTCACTTATATGACGGCGTGCTCAAAGAGCACCAGGGCACAGGAGGTTCCCACCCAACCACCCAACCACCCACTGGATAAATTGGATATCATAATAACTAGCTGCGTAGTCTGTGATTACAGGCTCTAACCAAACCCTGTTCCACATCCCAATGAACATTGTGGACGAAGCCAGAAACAAGAGCAACTTCCAAAAAAAAAATCCATGTATATCTAATACCTACCTGAATGGCATTCTTCAGTAGAGCTTCAGCCTGGCCGTACTGTTTTTCATCTGTAGCTAACATAGCCAAATTAAAATAGATTTTTGGATCATTTGGAGTCCTTTTCTGTAATTTCTGAAGCCTGTAAACGGAATTAATAAAATAAAATGTGTATCTTGCTGCTTTACTTATATATCCAGTGGTATAGCTAATTCTTTTTAATTAACAAACATTAATTTTAAGTAATCAACTAAAAAGTAATAAGATTTTCTGGTCTGCCATTTTGATGAGAGTTTTTACTAGATTCAAGTGCAGTGACAGCAGTAAATAAATGGTTTGCAAATTAACACCAAAATATTCAACATATTCACATATATTTATTTGCCCATCAGCCAGACGGCCTTAAATCCTAAATACTGACCACAAACATACTGCCCTTAGCCAGACAGTCTTAATTCGTGACCAGAAACATTTTGCCCTTAGCCACATGGACTCAATGCCTGACCACAAACATTCTGCCCTTATGCAGATGGTCTTAAATACTAAATTCTGAAAACAAACATACTGTGGTTAGCCAGACGGTCTTAAATCCTAAATCCTGACCATAAACCTACTCTCATTAGTCAGAGATTAAATCCTATATATTGACGACAAACAAACTGCGGTTAGCCAGACGGTCTTAAATCCTAAATCCTGACCGCAAACATACTGCCCTTAGCCAAATGGTCTCATATCCTAAATCTTGACCGCAAACATACTGCCCTTAGCCAGATGGTTTTAAATCCTAAATCCTGACCACTAACATACTGCTCTTACCCAGATGGTCCTAAATCTTGACCACAAATTTACTGCCCTTAGCCAGATGGTCTTAAACCCTAAATCCTGACCACCTAATGCATTTTGAGAACAAAAAAATACAAGACATTTAACCTTCATTAAATTTGACAAAACTCACCTTTCATAAGGTTTTATTTTATATAAAACAAAAAACATTACCTTTCATAAGCTGTTGACTTCAAGTTGTTGTCTCCCAACTCTTGGATTAAAATTGCAGAGTTAAATAAGGATTGCTGTAAATTAAAATAACATGCATTCAGACAGTTGATATCAAAGGTTTAGAATTTTCAGCTAAAGCAGCAGAATGTATGAAGGGACATGTAGCGGAAGTCAAACAAATATATACTCATCAAGTCGGGTTAATAAATAAAGAAATGACGCTATCTTAATCAGCAATCTATATGTTTAATTGCTAATACAGGTCGTACTAAAATGAAGTACGGCCACAGGTCAACTTTGCATAAAACAAAATAAGTAACTTTGAATACTGAAGTCATCATGTAGTATATCAAACATGATGACTTCAGTATTCAGAGTTACTTTTATTTTGTTTTAGGTCATACTATTAGGAGTTTATCTTACAGGAAAACATCTGATGGATAACTCATAGTTACTGTTCTGGATTAGGTTTCAAATAACACTAAGGGATATGTTATTAAATTTCAGATATTGGCATTAAACAAATCGTTTGAATAAAATGTCTATGTTTTGTTTGTTTATCTATGATTGCATTAAGCAAGATCAACACAAAACTACAAAATAAGACAGTTGTGAAGCTTTTGTAGCAACATTTCAAATATGACAAAGACATATACAATGAAACAGATATCTTACTTCGTGGTTAGGTTCATGTCTCAAGGCTGTGTTAAAATGTTTCAAGGCGATTTGCTTATTTCCTTGTTCAAGTTGTAAGACACCAAGCTGCGAGAAAGAAAAATAAACATAGCAGGTACATCAGTTATAGATACTTTTTTATTACTTTTATGTTTTGAGAATCCATGGTTTATGCTGATATGCATTGCATTGTAGAGGAGTAAAGACTCCGAAGAACAAAAAACTCATTTTGATCTCAATATTTTCGTCATTTTTTCTGTCTGTCGCTTAAGAATTCCCCAAATCCTCAACATTTTGGATCTAAAGGGAAAAAGCTTTAAGCAATTTATTGACTTTATAAATGTGATTTTGGAATTTAAAATTTATAATTTTCTGAACTTCATAAATATTTCCAGATTCTGTTCCATGGTGAGTGGTGAAGGGGAAAAATTTGTTAAGCATTTAGGGTATATTCAGAGTAATCTCACTCAAGAGAGCATGGTTTGCTGAGTTTCAAGTGCAGCTATCATTAGTTCTTTGATACAGAAGGACATTTACCACACACCATACTTCATCCTCTCATGTCTTAATTATCACTAGACAGGCAAAAATCAACTAATGTCCAGTATTTTTTTGTTTTAATTTGTTTTGTTTGTTTGATTGGTGTTTAAAGTTGTACTCAAGAGTATTTCACCTATATAACGACTTATTATTCATTATTAATTTGCGTTCCCGGTGTATGGTGGAAAACCGACAAGAAACCTTGTAAAAACACCCTGCAAACTCTGTAGCCAGCAGATTTTGTTTTAATACTTTCTTACATTATAGTGGACATCGGCATTGTCTGCTTCATAATGAAGGGCTGTCTCATATTGCTGCTGAGCTTCCTTGGCTCTGAAACAAGAACAAATCAAATAAAACAGCGGCATGTAAGCTAAATAAATACACTTGCAAACCGCTTTTTCTTTTCTGATTTAGATCAGAGAATACCTAAATTAGTATAATACTCAATACTGGTATATCTTTTTTCTTTCAGAACAGACAATGACAGCACTTTGGTGATCTTTTTCCACCTCTGTTTTTGTTATTCATTTTGGAATAAAAAAAACTTTAAACATGCAAATGTATCAACTGCATGTTTTCAACTGATTTTAACAAACTGTCAGATATTTGATGGTTGAGTAAGCATACTTGTCAAAGTCGCAATTTTACCACTGATAGGAAATTTTATGTTGTTTGTCAGTACTGCAAGTTATTTCACCTGTACAGTGGTGGTTACCAGGATAACTGGCGAGGACAACCAGGGTGAAGCAAACACAAAACCCTGGTTTTGAATGTTTATATAAATTGAAATTACTGACCTTCCCAATTTTAACAGGATATCTCCTCTGTTAATATAAGCTTGTATGTAATCTGCACGCATACTGATGGCAGAACGATATAACTGAAAAAGCAATAAACAGACAATCAAACGAATGTAATCAACAGCAAATAATCCAAAAAGTGCGAGTTTTAATAAACCAGATTTGATTTTCCTGACAAGCAGCTCTTTGACATTTGATGCAGCATATCCTAAACTGTATTCTGTTTTGGTAAGCTTGAAGAATTACCTTATATTGAAAGTTATTTCACTCCAGGTTTGGAGTGTATGAAATACTAAAAATCTTTCTCCAAACTGAAAACTTTGGTTTTTGTCAGATATGCTTAACCAAGGTACATAGCAAAGACAATGTATTATTACAAGAAGTACACTTCTAGTAAACAAAGATAACCTTCCTCAATGCTTGTGGACAACATTGTTCTTATCACACATCACAGGTAGCAGGTTCTGCCAGAACATACCTGATTAGTCTCCAGTAGACGTGACTGGTTCTTTGAGATTAGAGTAGCCAGATTCAGAAACACACATACCTGATCAGCCTCCAGTA
>JAVFBZ010214946.1:0-12851 GCA_032466195.1 Katharina tunicata
TGTGATGGAGACTATTTTTCATGTAGTTTGACTTAAATGAAGGGAGATGGATATCAAAAGCTGTTGAACGCAAAATGTGTGCATGTACATTTCGGTTTTGAACAAATATGGCATGTAAATAAGAAGGAGCCTTTGAATTTAAAGATTTATAAATTAAAATAAGCATTTTGAATTTTATTCGTTCATCTTCTTTCATCCATCTTAATTCTTTAAGTAAATGTAAAGTGGGTGTTTGCAGTTTGGCTGAAAGTAAAAGACGTGCTCCTTGTTTTTGTAATTTATAAAGACAATTTAAAAGCACTTGAGGACAAGATATAAGCTATACCGCTAACACAGGGCTTTCTAATTTTGCATACGCATTTATCTCACACTGAACTTTATTTCTATTTAAAATGAGTTGATTTCGATAAAATTTGTGGTTTCCATGGCAACATTTCAGAGATATACTTGTACATGTACCTGGATAAAGACCATGTGATTAAGATACCTGTATAAGCTAAACTGCTTTAAGGAACTTAAAATTTTGCATTCACATTAATCTTACAACGAAAATAGGGTAATTTCTATAAATTTTGTGATTTCCATAGATATACAGAGGTATATACATGTAAGCTGAAATGCTTCACACAAGCCATCAATAGTTTCCATATACATGTTTCTTACAATGAACAACATTTGAAATTTGTGGCTCCCATTGCAACATTAAATTTCAAAACTATGCAAAAAAAACCCCCAATAATCAATAAAACCGTAGAGCTGCAGGGTACATAGAGAACTGCAACAAGGATACACTGTCTTACGGAGACTGAAATACTGTTGATATTGTGATGTCTTTCACTCATTCACTCAAATTCTACGTAGCACTCGCAATGTTACATATTGAAATACAGCCTCTCCAGTCTGTGTTATATTTTTCGGCATAACCTAAAAATCAATCCTCTAAATGTTCATGATAAACTGCATTTGTCTTTGCGTGGCTTTTTTAAAATACTTAAATGTGCATTAAAATAACAACAAAAATATTTATTCATTTAAATAATATTAATACAAACTTCATTTCATGGCCGAACTGACACTCTGTTGAGAAATGCGTCTTTAGACCAACACTTTGAATGATTTTGGGTAACCTTGAGAAAACCGTTCATCCCTTTTCCCGCAACAGCACAGGCCTGCCTACAATCATATTCGAACACAATTGGTCATTTTCCTTATACAAATAGTCATCAAGGATGAGTTTAATCCAGATTCAATTTCCACTCTTTACACCGGAAAGAGTACTGCAGATGGGATTAAGTGAGTCGCACATCTTTTATAAATATAATACAGAACATTGGAATGAACTATTTAAGATGGATATAAATTTAATTAAGCATTGCTTCACTTATCTTGAAGTCTAGTTAAACATTGGAAGCTGTTTTTAAGTGCAATGGCTCTCCTTTTATGTTAAACATTGAAATATATTTATCCCTTGTTAACTCCTTTATTCATTCCAAACTTACTGTTTCAGTGTTACCACTTTTTTTTCAAATTGGTTTATGATTTATCAATTTTTATCCTTTTTTGTCTCATTTGTAATTAGCTGAAATAATGCTTGCATAATCCCTGTCTTGGCATAATTTTGTGGTTTATATTTATGGTACCTTGAAGAATAACTTCTTGATACTTAATACTGCTAATTGTGCTACAGTTAATTGATGATATCATTTAGATGTATTCAAATTGTTTTTGCTTACATATGTATGCAGTCTCCATATGGTCATCTGTGTTATTGGCTTCTTTATCATACGGTATTAATGTTTGCTGTAATTTCTTTATATTTTTTATTATTTATATTGTTTGATAACTGTAAAATCTCCAACTTATGATTTGTGGCCCGTATTGTCTTTGTTTCAAATAACTTCTCTCCTACAACACTGTGCCATAATTTCACCTAAAATCCCATTCAAGCAAATAACCTTTTTTTTTTAAACTGAGGTTTAAAAACAAAGTATACGCCTGATAAAAATTGGTTGTATTATGCGCCGCTCTGTCCGGCATCTGTCCCCAATCTTTTTCTGGAACAAACTTGAAGCCTATAAGGCCAAACTTTATGAAACAAACACATTTACGATCAGTTTTGCTATTTAGGATTAACCAATACTTTTATTTGTTTTATTGAAACGGCTAAAAAAAATTGACTAACTCATTAACAAATGTCGATTTCGTATCCATAGCAGTACAAAAAGGCCTGTCTTTATGAACTTGGTAGACACATTCACCTTCAACTGTAATTGTGTTTTTGTTGCAATTATTGATTATGTATTGAGCCATATAAGTGAAATACTGTTGAGTACGACGTTAAACACCAATAAAACAAACAAACAAACAATTTTCCTGTGCCTTTGCTGCTCTCTTATATATCAAATTGTCTGCTTAAGACAGTTAACATGTTAAAATGCAATGTATTTATATTTCAAATAAAATATTTACATGAAGTTTAGAGTTTTTAATCCCTGAGAGGTGTTGGAACTAAATTGCACTATTTTAGTAACGTCTGATAGCAGTAAATATCTAACTTATCATACTTGTCATATACATTTTTCAGATGATTCAGACAATTGATTTTTTTTTTTAACCTATTGGCTGGTTTCATGATGGGAAGGATTAAATAGTTAAAAATAATACTACCTACCACACTGTTTTATTTTGTTAATTTTTTTGAATTTTGAAAACGAAGCATTTTGGGTTTGTGGTGAAGAACTTATTTGCAAAAAAGGCAAATATGTTTTATAGTCACAGTATGCACCAAAATACATATTTCAAGTTTCAGTTTGATCTCTTAAATTAGAAGTATACTTAATTTCTTCAACTTCTTAAAATGGCCACCATGTGACTTAATGTGATTTAAAAAAAACATGACATCTCATTAGTGTCCTTAAATATGGTAGTGAAATCAGATTGAGTGGATATTGCATACTTTATCAGTAATAAAATTAATAGTTTGAGAATGTAGCCTCGTTTTAGTCTCCAAATACATTATTAAAATAATTAATGAAATGACTAAAATAGATATTAAAAAATTCTGATAGAAAAAAAAGTTTTTTGTATAAACATTTATTTTACGTATAAATATTTAAATTCAAATCAATGCCCATTTTTAAATTAATTAAAAAAAAAAAATTAATTGGTAGTAGAACTTTCTGAAGTTGTTCACACTTGTTACTACTTCTACTGTGTATTATTCCACAAAGATTCAGGGAGGTAGCTTCTGTTGTTCTAAATACAATTTATTTCTGGTCCGTATTATGGTAAAATAGAACTTTGTGGTGCAACATTCACTTAGAGTATTCACTTTTACTGATTTCAATATCCTACTATGCAAGTTAACTGTCATCACTGGACTATATACCATTGCACAAAAAAAATACATAAATGATGTCACTATATATCCCATGTTATCTGCTAACCGTTTACCCCAACCCATCAATCTGTTGAATCTGCCCAAATCAGAAATGCAATTAAAGTTTAAATGACTGGTGCCTGATACAAAGTTGGACTTAATCATAATCAGAAGTGAATTTTGTTTCTGAAGCAGAAGTAAAAAACTATAAGGCCTATCTTTATGAAACTTGGTGAACATATTCACCATAAACTGTAGTGCCTTTTGCCATTACGGATTTATTATGGTATGACCAGCGTCTGGCCAATCTGTTTCCGGGACACAACTAAAAAACTATAAGGCTTATCTTTGGTAGACACATTCACATCGGTTGTAGTTGTGCCTTTGCTATTACGGATTCACCATTTACGCTGTATAGAAACTCCATCATGGAATGATTGGTATCCAAATCGATTTCCCTGTTTTTGCATACTTCCGTAGAACATGGCATGTTGCGTATAATAGTTTGACATCTCTTTGGTTAACATGGTTACCATATGTTCATTAAGGGTCTATATCGCACCCCACGAGGGCGTATGTTGGGTTTACTAAAACTCTTGTTTCATTTATAATACTAACTTTTCTTAAAAACACAAGACAAAATATGTTCAAGCAGTGAGCTTTTGTGTAGTCTAGTTTAAAAAAATGTGGTGACCAAAGTGTAGTAAGCTAGGTATTCATATATACAAAGGGATTTAGCACAGTTCACAATATCATGTGACAAACGGGAATAAAGGAGAGTTCAATTCACACTGATCATTTTTCTATTGCAGCAGTTTATGGTATAGGGCAGGCAGGTCTATGCCCCTATTCATGCTGGGTTTCTTTTCAGAAATCAGTTAGGTCGCCAGGGATTTCTTCGGCATTAGGAGACCATCAAATAGAGAGAGGCCATAATATCTCTTGGCAATATGTTAAAAATATAACTTCAGAAAAAAATGTACATGCTAGAAAAATAAGAGGCAATACACATACTATCAAAGAAACCCAGCATGAATAGGGACAGGGGCATGGACCTGTCTGCCCTGTACCATGAACTACTGCATTAGAAAAATGATCAGTATGAATTGAACTCTCCTTTGTACATATGAATACCTAGCTATCTTCAGACTTTAGTTTGAAAAAGTGTGATGACCAGACTATACGCAAGCTCACTGCTTGAACATATTTTGGCTTGTTTTTAAGACAAGTTAGTATTATATTGTAGCCACCAAGCCGATTAAACTTTTGGATTTATTCTTGTTTCAATTGTTTTACATTCAGAATATAATTTGATCCCAATCTAAACTTTGTCCATCTAAAGCCATAGGACATTCTCTCGGTTTGCCAAGGACTATTATTATGCATTATTATGCTTTATTACGGCGGTTAATAGGTTTCTAGTGAACAACATGTCAGATTTTGAGGAATGTTCATGGCCGAGCTAAGTGATTACAGCGAAATAACGAGAAATCCCACAAGGTTTTGCCGATTGGGCCAGCAACATTTTTTCAACTTTGAGAGCTAAGCAGAACCATGTGAAAAAACTCAACAGACAGAATTATTTACATAATTTACAAATCTTTAAATGGTTTAAGACCTAATTATCTACAGGATTTATTTATTAAATTTATTAAACCACTTAATGAACATATGGTAACCATGGTAACCAAAGACATGTCAAACTATGGTATGCAACATGCCATCTTCTTAGAAAGTATGCAAAAACGGGGAAATCGAATTAGATACAGGGGTCATAGTCTTCCTATATTTCCTATAATTTTTGAAACCTCCTATATTTTGTAAAATCCTCCTATATTTTATAAAAATGGCCATCCAATTTCCTGTGTCTGCTGTGAAAGAATGAACATTCATAAACACACCCACAATTCCTGGTGTGTTCAGACCCGACACTACTAGATAATATCGCTACGGGCTATGCTGCGCAGGGAATATTTGCATATTATACATGCACACAGATAAGTGTTTCGGACTCGTTTTTCGGGAATTCGATACATTTCAAAACCTAGACTTTATAGAATTTATTTTAAATTCTTGCACCATCTATAGCCTAATAAGGATCTGTGCGCGAAGGCTGTCAAGGTCGATTTGTTTTCAGATATGACGTTCCAGTGTTAGTTTATCATCTTCCCATACAACCGTGGACACTGGTGTATAATTAATAATAAACCTTAGTGGAATTGCTGCTATAACTTCAGCTTTTGCCATTGATTTCATTTTTGCTAGACCTAGCATGGAGTCTCTTCCTATACAAATCGGCGTATTAGTTTGCCAATATGTATGTACATGTATATTGCTATACATAGCTCGGGACTGGGGACGGGACCTTGTGGCACTCCCACAGTCTGCTGGTAGAATTTCCCTGTAAAGAAGAATTCATTATTACAGAGAATTAGATTAGTAATATCAATCTTCATGCCAGTAGATGGCTTTTAATATTCATACTGAATGTCATAATTAGCTTCAAGTTCCAGTTTTAGTGCCTCAGTAATTTCATCAAAGCCAAGATTAGTATACAAGGGCGTAATGTCATAAGTAACAAATACAGCTTCTCGTGAAATTCCCAGTTTTTTAGTGGCATTGATGGAATCTGTAGTGTCAGCAATTCAGGTGCTCTGCTTGTTCACTATGGGCAACAGAAAATAATCCAGGTATCATCTTAACTTTGGTCTTCCAGGTATCTTATCATTTCTTCCCATATTTTCCTATAATTTTACGAAAAACCTCCTATATTTGTTCCTATATTTTTTAGTATGGGCACTATGACCCCTGTGGATACCAATCATGGATTTTTTATACAGCGTAAATGGTGAATCTGTTATAGCACAGTTAATGGTGAATAAGTTCACTAAGTTTCATAAAGATAGGCCTTGTCATGTTTTGTTTTTTTAACAAAATTATCTTCTGATTATGATTAACTCCAACTTTGTATCCATAGAAATAAGAATAACTCAAAAAAAGCTAAATTTTTCCGAAAAAAGTTTGATACCGATAATGTGTACAATAATTAAGAAGAATCCATGGAAAACTCTGGTACGAGTTGCGTTCACAACAAACACTAACGGACGACGCCATACCATAATAGGTTCCGTCAAATAAACGGGCATATAAAGAAAAAAAGAAAATGGACAGTAAATTACGATAACCATTGAAAAAAATGACGGCAAGTGCAAGTTGTGTGTCCACATCGCCTTGTACGATGCAGAGAAAACAATGATTTAGCATTGCACAGTTCTATAGCTATTAGACTTTGGAGCTGTATCAACTTACATGTACCTATCAGAGCCATCTTATCTCCAACGAGCTAACCTGCTAATTTTGTAAAAAGGTGGGACTGATGGGTTGTTTAGGTGCCAGTATTTACTGAAGGCAATTATGTGCCTGACCTCAAGGGTCTGTCTGCAAAATGCATTCTGTATTAGAATATGATCAACCCAAAAGAGTGTTATCCAAAATAACAATTATCCCAAATAGGGATTCAGTGTCGTTTGCTACAAGGGTCACAACCTTCAAAATTGTATGACCTACAATGATTATTTTCAACCTTTTCATCCCAAATAAAAAACAAAAGTAAGCTTACCGTTCGATAAAAGTTATTTACATTGTCCTTTAATTCAGATTGTTAATATACACGAACACATGAAATTTGTAAATTCAATTTTTTTATTTTATGCTTTAACATTTATTTTATTATTGTTGATCTCCTGGGGCTGAATAAGTCCAACAACAATTGAATATAATAAAAAATAGATGGTTGGTTTTCTAATCCTGATCAGAAGGAGTCTGAGGGGGCAAAGAAAGAAATGCAACAAGCACAACTTACATCACAGCACTTGCCACAATATGCTGGGGAATATGAAGACTTCGACTTAAATTACATGTACTTGTGTCATTACTCTGTACACAAGATGATTTGTAATCATTGCTGGAAAACGGTCCTAGCATCTAGGCCGACACGTCGCTTACCAATATATCCAGAAGTTGAAAATCCATCTCGGTCGCCATGTTTTTGTAATGTATCCAGCTTCTAAATGCCGCTCACACAAGATACTCTGTACATGTACTTTATGTACATAAAATTACACAAAACTGTTTACTCTGTGAAATCTGAAGGTTGATATATAATTCATTATATCGAGATATAGTCTTAACTACATAAGCCTATCGATTAAGGTTGTTTGATTTGTTTTGTACGCCATACTTTAAGGTTATTTCAATCATATAACAACATTCTGACCAAATCGGTGAAGGAAACCACCCAAAATGATGCTTGCAACACAGAAGATAATCATATCACTAAACAGTTGCCCTCAGGCTAAGGGCAGCATGTTACATGCTTACATTCATGCTGTCATTCTTAGCATGAGAGGAACATTATCTTTCCAACACAGCTTTTATATCTTTGAAATAAGGGGGGAAAAGAGATGACTTTGTAACAAGCATGATACAACAGTTATGTTTCTTCACTAACACTATAGGTCTTCTTCAAAACATGTAAACACAAAACATTGGGAATGGTGGACCGCAGAGCTTTTGTGTCTAGACTTTTTGATTAAGTGTCAATTAAGAGCAGGACATTAACCATAACACATCATGGTGGATTTAAACTTCTGGGCATATATTGATAAGCAATGTTTCTGTCTAGTTGCCAAGACCGCTTTTAAGCAATAATAACAAATCTCAATAGTTGAAAATCCATCCAAGTTATGTTTCTATAGATTTCTCCATATACATGAATCAAATTTGTTGGCAGCATGATGACTACAGGAAGCTAAGATAATTGTTTACATACGATCAACTGTGGAATAGCCTTGACTCTGGGGTATTAATGCAAGTGTTACAGGCTTTCCAACTAGTCGTTTCCATGTATTTTTAACAATGATACGATTATAGTAAAGGGTGATAACAAACATAAGTATTATAACTCCAAATATTAACCCGACAACAATCCCGGTTGTATTAGACGATGTCCCAGATACTGTGTGTTGCCTGCATTTTAAATCATTCAGTGCCAACTCCATGATATTTCGACCTTCATCAACTGCATTGTAGCTAATACCACACGTCAGCTCATGTTTATTCTGAACAGATATGCTGAGGCTATCATTCTTCAACCAGTTGTAAAAGTTCCGCATGCCACAATCACACTGAAAAATATTCCCATCAATGAAGACTTTTTCCAAGCTTTTCAGTCTAGTGATATTTTCCATCAGTTCATCTCCAAGCCAGGGCAGATGGTTTTGAGAAAGGTTTAGAACTTTTAAATTGTTCATCTCCGCACACAACGTGACATCATGGAACAGATTATTGGATAAATCAAGTACTTTCAAATTCTTCAGACTGCAGAGAACATTGTGTGTTGTGTTTGGCATGAAGAAGAATTCATTTCTTGCGATATTCAACTCCTCTAGATGTAGCAGTTCTGTCACACCCAGATACTTGGCAAGCTTTGCCAAATGTCCAGTTCCGTTTATCTTTTCAAAGAAAGTATTCTCCAAGATTAATCTTTTCAATGATTTTAGGGAAGAAAACGTAGCAATATGATTGTTAACATGCCAATTGTTATGACTCAAAATAAGTGTCTCAAGGTTGGGTACACAGTGAAAAGTTTGACCATGGATTTTAGTGATGTTGTTGTTGGATAAATCAAGATATTTCAAGTTCAACATTTGAGAACTTTGTCCTGCACGACAAGCGCCAAACAAGTTGATTTGCAATTTGTCTGTAAAGTTATTATCAGTTATTGTTATGTTTCTTAGCAGGTGTGGGAAGGTAGGGAAATCCTCTGTTGATTCCCCGAACGTTCCTCTGCATTCTAGTTTGTCCTCTGTACAGTTACAAGCCGGGAAATTATCACATGTTTTCATTACGTCGCATTTACACTCAGAAAAACAAAATCCCACAATGATAAGTCCGATGTAAGTAAAATGATACATCATGCCCTTCATCACCTTTAAGTACGACATATAACTTTCCAGGATAAAGTTGTTCTTTTGTTGTTGTCAAAATGACGGGTTTGGGTAACTTCCTGAAACCTGTTTAGTTGTAGGCCTATACATCCAAGCAACAAGTTGAACTAGTCCGCCTTTGTCAGATTGAGAGGATACGACAGACAAAGAAACTTATTAAAGTGAAAATCAATACTTAACTTCATTGACGGTTTTCAAAAAGGCCCCTAAACTAATAAACGCGTACGGGCGTGTTACAGACAAACAAAAACTTTGATGTTAACATTTAAAAAGAACAGCATTCCGACAACAATCTCCAAGATAGCTTGGACAGTGCTGTTAAAATCTTGGTCTGAACACATGCTCATGGATTCTTTCTATATGTTTCTATTATGTTTCTAAAAACGTTTCCAAAGTTTTCAGTGTGAGTTGATACCATATTTTGTGCGTTTAAATAAATATAAATCAACATATGTCTCTAAACTGGGGCAGATATTTTTCGTTGACAAAGGTTTAAAAATAATGACGTGGGTGGAGTTTTTTGCCAGAGTAGTCTCCCCGTGAGACTCCGGTTTCCCAAAAAACATTGTTGTTCCATATCGCCTCATTCGCATTCTCGCGAGAGTTTCTAAAGTTCACATCACGTGCTAAGGTATATCTCGACGAAGGATGTAGGATAGCTTCTATTTTAGAATGTTATCTCCGCATTCGTATTCTCGCGTGAGCTTCTTTAGTTCACATCACGTGCAAAGACATGTCTCGTATACATTACCCGGCCATTGGCGTAGTGATTTCCGCCAAAATTTTGGGCAACTTTAAACAAGGAAAATAACGTTGTATTGGGTATACATATACCTCAAATCATATCTAAAATTACCCAAACCGTGTCTCATAACGTTATTTTTGCGAAGAAAATAGCATGTGATTTACGCGAAATAGTCCAAAGCTGGCGACGCATTGTGAAAATACAACAACGGCAATTGGTAACGAAGACATCTGCAGAACACTGGAGTAAGCCAAAAAGTAGCTGAGAATGAATGTGTCCTTGGAAGCTAAAGCTTTAAAAACAGCGTATAGCGGGCTAAGACGTTATCTCCGTGCTACCAAGAGACAAATAAAAAGTTTGAATTTCCAGTAGCTGCAGAGACATGTAGCCCTTCCTTGACGAGTGCAGGTCATTGGTCCGAAGGTCCGTTAGTCCGAAGCACAGACGCTTGTATCTATATATAGCACACTAGCCGTATAATGTATATATAAGAAGAGCAGATAGGAAAGACACTTTCGGGAAATTTCCAGAATTCGATAAATAAAACAACCTGCGCCAATGATACTACGCACCTGGGGTGATTAAGGTACGGTGGCCCAAATGCGACTTTTCGCGTTTTTTTCTTTCTTATTTATATTTTTTTACTTATCACCTGGGTGATAATACTTTCCACCCAGTTGGAAAGTCATGTGGTATATAAAACCTTATTCTATGTTGACGCAGTCAGCTTTTCTCTACGCACAAATAACATTTGTATAAAACGGTCCATTGATTCACTTCGGCGACAGACCTTGTATGTAATGACTGGACATGTTGAATATATTAGAGATTGTCAAAACGAGGCCACTCAACCAAAACCCGATTGCGGGAAATCCCTCCAAATACGTCATAGCCGAACTACTTTTTTTTATGTCAACAACATCATGTGACAGAAAGCATGGGTGCAGGCTCGACGGATCAGATAATGTTTTCATGTGTTGATTCCTGATATATCAATGTAACAGGCTTTAACGCCTTTCTCTGTAAGGCTAACCTGCAAAAAATAACCAGGCAAATTCAAATGTGGCTTGTAAACAGATTTTGAGTCTGAGCAAATAATATATAATAAAAGGCAAAGTGGCATATACAATTTTTAGTTATTAGTTTTCCAAGTTTATTATTATTATTTTTTTCGTTGTTGTGGAAATCTTGGCGAAAGGTGATTACTTCATGCATATGACATGCCAGCACAATGGGTTAAGAAATACAGAAATAACTATAAAGTATGTGTAAGCTTATATTGTTTGATTGGGGTTTTAAGCCGTAGTCAATGTTATTTCACTTATACCAAGGCATGCCAGCACAATCGGTGAAGGAATCCACCGTAAACGGAGCTGGCAACATGCAAGACAGGTCAAAACATTTACATAGCATAAACAAAACAGGACACCACAATAACTCGGCATTCTGTGCCCCTTAGAACAGAGAGCACCAGGGCACTGGAGGCTCCCACCCAACCACCCTCAACAGTGTATATGTGATGAAATAATTCAGTACCCGGAAGAGTAATTTAATATCGATTGGTTATATTTTTTTCAGCAAACAATTTTCACTGATTGCTAACATCACATGAATACTACAATCACCAATAGTTCTAAATTAATCATATTTATAAAAAGAAAATAATTGAGACCTGGTCTTGATAATTCTTCATTCTTTTTAAGGTTCATTTGAATTTGAAATGGCCATAAATTAAACCAAATAATCTGCAATCAACATACCACTTGATCTTGCATAATTTAGTTAAGTGACCACGATAACAACCTTCGGCTTTTCTTGTTGGCGACTTCCCTGTAAAAGCCATGGCAGGATTTGAAAAAGTAGACTTTTTCCATAACCAGTGGGGAGTATAGTAATGCAGTCCTTTCCGTCGTATATAGCCAAGAGCTTCCAATTGCTTTTCTCTCAGCTGGCTATTTGGTAGACCCAGCATCGTCTTCCCATAACTGATCGCTTCTAAAAATGTTTTGTTTTGCTCCATTGTGACAACCATGAATCTTTGGGGTTTTTTTACCAATGACCTATAAATACGTCATTGTTTTTACATATCACTGCTCTTTCTAAGCTAGCTCACCTCTTTCACGTGACTTGATTCTCTTGTTTGCATTGGTTATTTCGGCCAAATGTTATGATAAATAGTTTTATTTTATTTCTTCTTTTTCTTTGCTGTTACCTTCTCTTTGTCGATTTTTATTGGCGCGGAATATCCTCGATGTCCTTTATGATCCGTTTATCTACATCCAATACAAGTATTGCCTGCAGCGGTAAATATACCGCTAACGGGCTAAAAATGGCCATTACACTAAAGCCGATAATCGTAGGTGGCGGAGGATACCGGAGAAAGGCGAAGTTGTACTAGAATGAAATAACGAAGTCACAAACGTCGTTTTTGACGCAGATTGAATGAAAATCATTGGCCTATAAATACGTCAGATACATCAATCTTCTTTACATGGCTAAAGGTTAAGAACCATTAAAAAATCCCTCTACTATTTATGTATTAACCCTTTAGTGCCTGACATGGTTTCTGATATTAACAGAGATAAACCTGTATGTTCAGTTATCATCCTGGTGTACTGTGATTACATTTTCACTAAGTTTAAACTAACCATAGCAACACTTTTTATTCTACAGACTGTACACATATGTGTACCATAGGCTATGATGGTTAATCTTTCGA
>JAVFBZ010214957.1:0-12850 GCA_032466195.1 Katharina tunicata
CACCTTTGTAGACTGTAACATCCAAAAAATCTACACTAGACAGGCTAATAGTAGATTGAAGTTGAATATTTGGATCACGTTGGATATACTGGAGCACTGCGTAAAATGTATTATTACATTTACATGCAAATTTTGTTTTAATTTTGAAAGGTGTGTCTTAATATGAAAACTAAAGACTTACTGACTTATATTGAAAAATCGGATTCTTTGCCTTTCAGACTGAATACAAGAATGTATGGTCGACAACAAATTATATTTCATACGGTCAAACCTATGTAAAACTGTTTTAAAATTGATATCTGTTTTGTCACCAAACAAGAATAGTTATGATTGTTTTCTACATGATGTATTATGTAATTAAAATAAGGTCCAATAGATATTTTGATAACGTCACACTAAATTAATAATTCATGACATGTGTTAACAAAATTCGAAGTAATGTGATTTTTTTCTCGTTCCGTTTTTTCAAAATAGGAAATGATTTTTTTTTATGAATAAAAAATAGTTCAGAAACGGGGGGCTGGTTGACCACAGTGTTGCAAATGTCAATTCAAACCTCAGGATCGCATTGATTTACAAGCATACTTATTAACGTTATTAGATTGATTATTATAACCTATGTCTAGGTTGTCTAGAGTGAACATTATTGCTTTGATTTTGTGTACCAAAGACTTATTCGCTGTGAATGGATTTTTCTCTCTAGCGAAAAAAAACAGATGACCTAGGATCTAAGTTCATGTGAATAACATGGGAAGAAAAGAAAATTGAATCAGGTAGATAAAAACAAAATTACACGAGGGTTTTCTTTTTATTGCACAAATAATTTTGTATTGAATAGTTTTTAAACTTCAGATAAATTTTGTTTAAGGATATGTTTGTAATTTATTTCTCGGTATAACAGCTATTGTTTTGTATAACATATATAACGCTCATTTGTATATAGAATGGAGTTTTCTTTTAAAAATATCAGCAGTGATTTATTTAATCTTAAGTGCTAATTGAAAGAGCAAAATACAAAATTGAATAACACTTCTGCCCACATTATTGCTTTATCGGGATGAAGGTTTATATTGGCTATATGAACGTTCATATAAAACGACAGTGCACGACTACCAATGGATTTTGCAACCTTAAGTGTCATATGAAAGAATTCCGGCCACATGTTAATGCAAGACGCGGAAATCAAAGGTAACAAAAAAAATGTTGTTTCAATTTATTGCTATAGTAAAAAAATAAACATAGAGCTATAAACGCAAGGTATCATCTATCTATTCTAAGTTTATCCTTATTCCTGGATCGACAGTTGCCCGATAACTTCCCAACTATTGTACACTACGGGTGGAAGCATGTGGGTATTTATTGCTCGGCACGAAAAAATTGCTATGAACACAAGAACGGGTTCCAAATAGGCATGGTTTGACTGGACTGTAGAATAATCATCGATGGTGTGACTGGTGACAACCCTGTCTAGAAAGGGGAGTGTGTTTTGGAGACTCCATCGGCACAGCGGATAATAATGATTCTGTCAAACTCGCTTAGTTTTTAGTTCTCAATTAATGTGTTAATCGGCTTAATCATGCAAACCTTCAATCGGGTGGAACTAACGTCCAATTCCAACTATGGTTTGCTTACCGTTCTTGAATTTAGAACGAAACAACAACTAGAAAGACAATGAGCTATATACAGAGTTATACTGTTGCAAACGGATAGTACATGTACCATAATGTGCATGTCCAGAAATTTATAGAAAAAACGAGACAACGGTATTTTTCTAATGTTTGCAATATTTGTCAAAAATGATTGTACATAGGTTCAACTGATGTAACAAGTTGTACATTAGAACATTTATGCGTTAAAATATTACAGGCATAAACAGTGTATGCTTCCAAGTGCAACGAAATGTCTTATTGATTGCGGCAGGCAATCAACCCTGTGATTGTGCCTGGCAATCAACCCTGTAAATGACCTTGAAATGTCAATCGTTTATCGACTGAGCTTCAAAATAACAGACAGAAATTTCAATGATATGAAGACTCTCTGTCGTAGGCGCTGACGAAAATTGATAAATTTCCATATACTTGTTTATACAGCTGTTCATTTAAGGCAATTCTGCAATCGGACTGCAGTATTATTCAATGCAAATCATTTATTGACCATGAATTGAGGACAGCCCACGAGTGAATATTAACATTTCATCAAACAGAGTTTGAAACCGATATTTTCAATAAAGATGGGCCGAAATGAAATCTCACAGGAAGAGACTCAAGTTGGGTTACATGTATTAGACGAATTGTTGTGGGGAACTTTCATGAGAGGGTTTCAGCGTCCATTGGTCATTTCCCTTCCGATTGTTGGCCTAGTACTTGCTACTATTTGCTATGGGATAAAGATTCGCGGATAAGATTCTCACTACAGGTTCAACTACAGCTCAAAGTGCTTCGAGCAGCTAAATGTGTTTGAAGATAAACTTCTGGATTGCCCATGTCACACGCCACAAAGGTTCTACTGATGCTTTCTTGTGGCAAAAAAGATTTGTTCACTCTATCTGGAATATCACTTAAAGATGATCCACATGTCTACAATGTTAGAGACTATCTGGTAAAGGCGAACAAGACATTGTAATTGATTGAGATGTAAAACCAACGTCTTGGTTATGGTTAGCGAGAGGCTAGTTTGGTATTAGGGTTATAGTAATTTGAGGGACTATTTCATTGTCACTTCTTAAAGAAATTCTTTGTATATCAAATCATCCTACTTTATGCTTTCGGGTATGAAATTTATTATAGAACTAACTTCTTGCCATTGGTTTGCCAGTCAGACTAACAGAGCGAGATAACTAATCTATACTGTCTTACATTCTTAGGCATTTAGGAATCTTACATTCTTAGGAAGCGTTGTAAAGCATAATTCTGATGTCTATTCAGATGTTTATTATTTTACGGTGCGTTATGAGAAAGCGGTTGATGCTCAGCGCAAAGCTGTGGAAGTGCGGCTGACACATCGTGGCCTGCCCGGTAGCTACAGGCTACTTTGTGTACGGTAGCTGCTCTCAGAGACGGTTAGTTGAAGTGATTAGACGGGATCTTTTATGTTCGATAGTGCTCCAACTATTAGCAGACCCTAATAGTTTTTCTGAATCTTCTTGTTTGTCACGGACGATGCTTTGAAAAGGTGATTTTCTATGTTTAACCAGTTGGACTAATTATTTTAAACACAGTCATGATGGAATAATCACTAACTGCTTAATGTATTCGGCAGTTACGGTATCTTGGTTAGAACTGGATAGTTGATTAGAACAGTTATTTTATATTTGTTTCATCGTTTTGTTCTATAGTGTACTAATTAGCTATTGGTTAAGCTCCATGTCCATAGTCAGTTCTAGTCAAGGCTATTATTCTCTTTCTTTGACAAATGTGTTTGAAAGCGTATGGTGAGGCACGCGTTTGAAAGTCGGTGAGCCATTTCCCATTGGATTTTTTGCATCGTGAGGACGACATGACATCGGATGCCGATTGAAACTTATTGTCAGATTTAACCTCTCCTTCATGCAATTTACCGATACCGCTGTAAACAATTTCGGGAAGATTGAGTCGGACGTCCACTTTTCTCCAGCACAGTTTGGTCACGTGTCTGTTTCGCTGGTTGTGGATTTGACATGTCTTGCATTAGTTTGTATTAGTTTCCAGTTACAGTCGACTTCCATAGTTGAAGAATTTCCAGAAGCGCTTTTACGGTCAGTACAGTTCCGCAAATTAGACAAAATCTTTCTGCAAAAGCGAAAAACCGAGTGGAAATTCTGAACACATTCTTTGTTATTATTTACTATGTGGAGTGTAAATGTTGTCTACAAGCATGATACGGAGTAATCTTGGCTATGATAACAATACTGTGTTGCTGCAGTAATATGTAATAGGTCAGCCAAATCTCAATTGTGAGATTTTGTTTGTCAAACTTAGACGCATTTATATTAATTTTGACCTGATATAGCGTTAACTTGAAATCACTCAAACTACAACTAAAAGGTGGTGTATTGTTTCTAAAAGCAAAATTAAACCCCAGTTAACCTTTATATTCGATCTGTATCCGTTACTTTACAATGTCCTGGATTGCTTATCGGGGATTTTGTGCTGCCTATTAACCTCCCCTGACAAATTGTCATTGGTGGATGTTAAACGTAACCTTGTGTATGCTGGACTTTTGGAGAGAGCAGAAAGACTATGGAGGAGAAACAAAGTGATCTATCAGTGTGTTTGGTAGATACTGTTCCTTGTTTTAGTTGAGCTTTACCCGACCCTTTAACTCTGATTTGTCTGACTTGTTCTACAGGATGCTAGATGATCATTCAGGAGCTTGGTGGCTTTAACTGTTTTGGAAATGTTTTCTGTGACGATCCTTTGGATTTACACGGTCGGTGCGCTCTCTACTGACGGTATGTACTTTTTGTTATCTTATCTGTTGCCAGGAGTTACTAGTGTCCTCTCAGCGGGAAGCAATTTGTTGTTGTATACTGTTTCGCTAATGTACTATCTGTTTGTTTGTTACTGGTGACGTGCTATGAAGTTTCGTTCACCTATATTGCCGGCACTACATGTACTCCAGATGAGAGAAATAACCTAAGTACGGTGTGTTACCTAAATCAGACAACCATTCTTTTAATGTTCAGAATTTTTCACTCCGCGTATAGTCATGTCATTCGATCTAAATACTTTCTTTATGCGCAAAAACAGAATCAACCAAAGACATCCCTGTTCAAATTAGTCTATTTTTGCTATACGCTGGTTGAACACATTGTATTTATTGAACTGTAAAGCCGATCCAAAATGTTTGAAGTACAAGGAATGTGTGGTCTGTTTACCAAAAATTTATCGTTATTGTATAATTATGTTAGAAGAAATTATAAAAATCAGGACAAAAAATCCACTGCCAAAATACCATTCGTGCGTAAATATTTTTTTTTTTTTATAATATGGTAATTATATGCAATATCTCAATCTTCCAAGTCTTCTGCAATATTTTTTTGTCTTATTTTAGATCAAGTCAATATAACTAAAATTATTCCACGAGGCTTCTATTTGGTATATAGACGCACTCGAATCAGCATCCATGTATTACCTAATCGCATGTTATTTATAAATACTTTCTATGTTGTTTATGATGACGTACCCTTCACAAATAAATAAAGTAAGTAAATATTAATTTTTTTCGCGATCCAAAATTGTATACACTGACAAACAATTATATTAAATTATTTTGGTAATATTTTCAGTAACACTAGCAATACCCAATGTCAAACATGGGACATGGGGTGCGTTCACAACAGCTGTCTTCTGTATAATGTGTCTCTAACAAGATAATGAACACTCTACGTGTGTAAACTGCTCCACATGGTCTATCCGTTCAGGCTGCGTTCATTTAAAGTGCTGGTTACATAACCGCTGCAATTAGTCTGTATGCCATCTCCTGAGACTGTCTGTGTTTACAAGGTTTCACATTTCATTTAAATTACTGTTCAAGCACTGTTTCGATTAAGCCGTCCAAACAATATGAAGACATTTTCACAATGAATTAATTTGGACTCAACGTTTGGGTTTATTGAACTAGCCACTACCAGGAGTATTTATAAAAAGAGACCAACACGTATATATACAAACAGATGAAGGAATACTGAAGGTAAAATAAACCCTTAAATAAACATTACAAGTAAGAAGTTTATATAAAGTGCCAAACTATTATCTTATAATTACATAACACTATAGTATTTATCCATATTTCATCTGACATTAAAAAAAATCCCAAACGATAACTTGGGAGGATATATTGCTAATTTTGCGATTAGGAGTAAGATACTAGTTTTCCATCACCTGTTTTTATATATTTTCCCGTTGGCTTCTAGTTATAATTACTCCTGATGTGTTGTAACTATACGCTACTATGTTAAAATCGTCAATGACAGTCTTAGCAATCGTGACGGGTTTTCGATGTTCGAAAGTTCAACACCAATTTTAGTCTAATTAATTTTACTCTAGACAGATGCTAATCAAATAAATTTGTGGCCATTTTATCGGTGCCAACTACTATTGTTCTGCGTTTCACTCCTTTGCTGTTTCGTTGTTCACCCTTTCTAGAACAACGCAGTCATTGTTTCATTCGAACGTGTAGTCCTTTTGTATAAGATGGTAAAATCTTGAGCTTAGAATTGTCCTGTAATATGTCCAGTGTTTGACCAACCAGGAGATTACAACGTAAACACGAAATGTCCAGAAGGTTTCATATCTGGGCCATGCTTTTACGGGACACTCAGCCAATGATAGCCGCGATAACTACGAGGCAGCTTGTTATGTCAAATACTAGAGGTGTTTTTCCCGTTAACGAAACAATAATATCAGTTAAACATTAAAATAAATATATAAGAAGATAATAATCTGTGTCGCGAAAAACTTTATTTAACAATGAAGTTTATATAACAACCTTAGCAAGGAAATAGCAATGCTTGATCGTTGGGTGTTGTAGTCTCCAAAGGCTTTTTTTGCCAGTACACTTAATGATTATTACTATAAACTAACAAGCACGCAAATAACGTTTATTTTGTGAGGATTGTACACACACTCGCACTTGCCCATACAGTAATTCATTGCTTGTATGCTAAGCAGTTTGCCTCCAGGGAAAACACTCGTTAAATAACGAGTTTAATACAGTTTATTCTAAGGATTGATTGATTGGTGTTTAACGCCGTAATTAAGGCTATATCACTCATATGAAGGCTTTGTATTCCAACAGTAGACATCAACTGTAAAACAACCAAAAATCCAAAATGACATGAAGTCACTTTAAGTGTTACCTCTTTTTTGAAAGATAAAGTTCTTCCACTGTTAGGCAGCTTGTATTTAAACTCCAATCATACGGCTTTTAGCCAATGAGCGTCTATTTAACAGAGTTGACATCCGATCAGTAATTTAATGGAGAATACCAAATACTCCTGAAAGGAAAATAACACACTATACAAGTTGTTTGGGGGACTGCATCCAGATTAATCTTAGGATTTTGTCTTTGGTGTCGGCAGGAATATCTCATGTCTTTGAAGGTCAACATTTATCTAGATACATTGTGGGTACTGCTAACTCTTCGTTGACACTGTTTTGAACACCGCGTTCAACTAAAGGTCAGTTGGTCAAGATACATCCGGTTACATTGTATGTATTGCTAACTCTTCTCTGACTTTGTTTTAAACCTCGCGTTTAATTGAAGGTCAGTTGGTCAAGATACATCTGAATACATTGTATGTATTGCTAACTCTTCTCTGACTTTGTTTTGAACCTCGTGTTTAGTTGAAGGTCAGTTGGTCAAGATACATCTGAATACATTGTACGTATTGCTAACTCTTTCAGAACGAGTAATATATCACTTAAACGACTGTTCCAACATTCATGTTGAATGACACTCCAGTGTCTCGTTTCAACAAGTGATATTGAACGAAATGTTAAACAGATTATCCCCATAAAGTATGTCTGAGCTGATCATTATTTCTAAGACGAGAATTTAGCTGGACTGCTGGCATAGCATTCAACGCGAAATACATAACTTGTGATTTTTCCGCTTCCCCAAAACATTTAAAATTAATATAAGATGTCTTAAAACATATACCCAGTCTGTCTGTGGTTCACTATTGGCGACACGGTTCTATGGAGGAAGTCTGAGGATGTGAAGACAGGAAATGTCTTTTTTGAAATATAGGATTATGTCTGTCTTCATATATCAACGGCTTGGACTGCCGAGTCCGTATCACTGTACCCGATAGTCCGAACCGTTTCGAATCACGTTTACCACCAAAAGTATGTAAGGGAAGTTTTGCTGTTACTACGGATATTGTCATGTGCTTTTTATAGGTTCTTTCGGGCTTTCCACCATACACCGGTAACGGAAAGTCTTCAGTTTTAAGTACGGCGTTAAATACCAGTCAAATAAATAAATCCTATATCAACGTGTAGTTCAGTGCCAAAACAGTGTGTTTTGAGATGGGGATTACTGGGTCTAGGTTAGCTTATTTGTTTATTATATATCTGATTTGATAAGTGTTCATTCTCTGCAACCGGATTCATCCGCAATCACCGGAAAACTTCTCTTATATAGCGAAGGTCGCCAATGAAATCCGAAGCTACCACCGGTACGCTGAAGTCGTCTCGCAACCATCTGAGACACAGAGGCAATCTTATTACCAGTAAATATATAAATCCTGCTTTCAGTGCTAAAACATAGCTGTTACGTTCATGTTTCAGCGACGGAAACAAAATCTGAACGTCAATCCCAGAATTCCTCACACGAATATCGGCTAATGCGCCACCTGTTGGACAATTACGAAGCAGCAGTCCGTCCAGTTATGAACTCCTCTCAAGCTGTCAGGATAGGCTTGGGTATGACCTTGACACAGATTCTTGACTTGGTAAGTATGGTATGTTCTTTAGCAAACAACCAAGAAATTATTAAGTGATATTGCCTTGACCAGAAAACAGACATGCTGAACACCTATACTTCGACACACTAAAACAATAATGAGTAAATTAAATGCCAATTATAACGAAGGAAACAAAGGATGTCACCTTGACCGTGGTACAGGTGATGTTTAACCTAGATACATTTCTTGATTCACACAACTCAATTAGGAAAGTGAAGCTTCTCTTCATCGCCTTAACTTTTCATTTAAATGACAGAATTCCTCCCAAACAATATTGCTAACCCGTAATTTTCGATTTTAGAAAAATTGACCAGCTTAACTGTGGGAGATTTGTGTGGTTCGTGTAAAAACTCGAAATTTCACACACATTGAATTACCTCCCAAAGTATCACGGTTGTCTGGTTTTCAAAATAGTGTTTTCTCACACAACCAAAAAAAAGATATGGAAATATTATTGACTGATTATAATATCCGCTACTATTCTTCATTATTCATTGTGGTTTGTTTTATCCATTTTTGGTGAAATCCTGGAAGAGACTTCGCTGAAAAGAAGAAAAAAAAAACTCGATTTCTACATCTCCCAAAAAATATTTTATATATATGTAAAATTGACAAAGCTATCTAGAACCTGTGATGTACACTGATAGGAAACAGACCACTCCCCTAAAAAAAGGAATGTCTAAAATAAACTGTCAATACAGTTGAATAACCACTTGGTGCATTAAAAGCCGGAAAGAAACATCAATGCACATCCCCCCAAAAAACGAAATTGTTGGTAATCGATCAGGACGAAATGAAAGCCACTAGTGCTATCAGAGTGACTCAGGTCTTTGTCCGTTCGACTGAAGAACCGCATTCAACATGCAACGTATACTTGTTTAATTTATTTAATTTAAATCTTTATTTATTTATAGAGGATGATTCTCAGCCAATAAACTACGAGGGCTTCTCCTCAACATATAATACAACAGTGATACAAACGGCTACGGTAGATTCAAAGAAAATAAGTACATGTATACACTGGTACAATAATAAATATTTGATATTTAACTTAGCTTTAGGAATTGTTTACTGTCACATATATAGTTATGAACAGCTTGAACCAGTAAGATGTTGTCCCGCAGATGTAAATCAGCAGATCCGTTGAGTAACACTTGGCATAGATATGCTGGAAAAAGTATCGACTAATATAGAAAAATGGAAGCCAGGGCATAAAATATGTGAAGCCTTCACCAACATACTGTGTCGTTGGTCGGCAAATGCTGGACAAGTTAACAAAAAGTGTTTACAATTTTCATATTTGCAACCAAAGTTGTCACACATTTGCGTGTTTAATATGTTGAACTGAAATAGATCAGCATGTTTGCCGACCAAAGAAATGAAAGGATATCTTACAACAGTTTTACGTTTCATATTTATTTAATGAGGCTAACCCACAGACACACAGCCACAAGGGGATATCCTAAAAATGATTGAAAACAAACTCTCTGCCCATCAAAAAAGCAAACAAGAAACAAAACCAGAAATGTCCATAGATACTGTTGCCAGTAAAGAAACAATCGAGCTCATTCAGTAAGTGTTGGATTATTTGGTATAGAAATATGTGTTAAATTCGTGTATAATGTGTATACACGTTAGTTGTCATGGCATTGTAAGGGAGGGGGGGGGGGGGGATTGTCTCTACATTGCTGTCTCGCATTTCCGCTAAAACTGCCGGTAACATTGCTGTATTTGCATTTGGAAACATATCATTCACAATCAAATGGAATATCATCAATAGTCGTTTTACAGATTGATATAGGAATGTGAATTTGAATGTACTTGGAATTAGGCTGTTGACACACCCAGGCTAGTTTCATCAACAATGAATGACAATTGGCTGCGTCCCAAGTATAAAGCCTTTTGTATAGTCCAGGTGTTCTGTCCCTGTCGTCTAATTTCCGACTCTTTGTGACACACATCTAAAATGAATCTGTTTCATCTCGAAAGGGCTACCCGCACTGGACACACAAAATCCGGAAAGTTGACTCTGATGTCTGATGCTCCTAATCGACGAGCGCACGTATACGGTTTCCGTTCTAATGTGTGAATTAGTAGTGTTGTTTCTAGTAAATACTGAAGAGTGAGAAACCCGGTCACATTGGGGTCACAAGTCCACTCGACAATCCAGGGTGACTGAAAACTGTATGTGATTCTTCAAGTGGTCTACCCCCAAAACAACGCACCACCTGTAGCCAAATTAACTTTTCTTTGACCCGGTGTTTCATAAACAAGTTTAACGAAACGAAATACTAGAAATTGAACGGTCTCAATGTCGAGGTTATCGGTAGACTTCAACCGCTTTCGTTTACAACCTAAAGTTGTAACATTTTGTCATATCGTAAAACAGCTTCAACCCAGCCTTCGGTCCTTCGCTTCGCTTCAGTTAACACTTCGCCTAATCAATAGACCATCATTGAAAGCATAAGCCCTCCCATTAAGACAGGAAGCACCATTGACGACAGTCGCTAGTTAAACATTTGTCAATAAAAAGCCAGTGGGATATTGAACTTTCTGGAAAGTCAATGCTCAGCTGGATTCTTGGCTGACGCACTCAAGTATACACAATCTCGTCTATAGATTTTGTGTCCATTGTGCAAATCACCAGACCAAATAACATAAAATCATTAACTCTATATTTTTCTGCTTCATTATTTAGTAATACTATAAAATATCTGATAGCTGGTCAGACTAAATTTACAAGACGTACTTAAGCTTTTGGGTTCATGACTTTCAACTAGTGCTAAATACATAATATCAACATAATAAATAAATCAAGCTTTTTGCTGACGATACATGTCTATACATTGTATTGCAAGATCTTATTTCGCCGGAAATTTCGATTTCCATTGAAAAGGACCTGCAGTCTATCCAAACGTGGGCGGAGCTCTGGCAAATATATTTTAATCCTTCGAAAACGAAATCAATGTTATGTTCAAAACGCCGACCTCCGTCCAACGCAAATATAACCTTTGCAGGTAGACATATTAATCTTTCTGACAGCCATAAATATTTAGAAATAACTATTAGTCGTGCTGGGAAATGAAATTTCCATATTGATAATATCATTACGGCTGCCAATACTAAAATATCCCTCTTTTGAGGTATAAAGTATCGTTCAGATCGAAAATGCCTTGAAATTATGTTCAAGAGCTTTATCCGACCATCTCTCGAGTATGTTGATACTGTCTGGGACAATCTAACTGATTGTCAAATAGTTACTCTGGAGTCTCTGTAGAAAGATTGTCTTCGAGTTATAACGGACCTGACAAAGAGTGTGGCTAGTGTACTTATATATGAAGAATAAGGTGTTAAGATATTACATCAGCGCCGCAAAACCCTTCGATTATGTGCATTTCATAAAATTATTGTCGACAAAACATGTCCAAATATGATTAGAAACATCCCACCTCCAGTTTCCACCAGAATCCCATATCCCCAGCGAGCCGCAAACAGACTTACTACTTGTATGTGTAAGACTGTGTGGTTCGATAAATTTTTCTTCCCCACTACTACCCACGATTGGAACACATTACCAGATAGCTTGAATACTGACGACCTGTAATGAATTTAAATCACGAATATCTACTTTCTACGCTGTTATTAAGTCTCCACTGTGGTATTATAAAGAGGATCGTCAGTCAAACGTCATTCTATGTCACATGCCTAACGGTTGCAGTTCACTGAACGACGATTTGTTTAACAACTTCATTTCTGACTCTTCGAATTGCACATGTGGCTCAATTTCAGAAACGGCTGATCATTTTTTGCTCCATTGTCCTTTTTGCGTTTACCAGCGGCAAATAATGTTTCAAAATCTACGTATAAGTGGGTTCACAGGAGATGTATCTACAACCTTACTTCTATATGGCAGCTGTGAGCTTGGGTGTACCCAAAACTGCAAATAACTTCTGCCGTTTGTAAGTTTATCTCTGCCTCCAAAAGATTTTCATAGTATCCTCAAAAAGCTGAGCCGCCGTAACTGGTCAAATTCGAGCTGGTTCGGACTGATCGTTCTATGCTTTTAATTTCTTTTCCACCTCATTTCGTATACTTAATTGCGGCTTGTTAATTAAATATCCGGGTTAAAACTGTACATAGATTTTTGATTGATTGGTGTTTTACGCCACATTCAGCGGTATTTCAGCTACGTTGTGGCGTGAACATTCAAACAATTTCTGTATCTCACATTTACAATGACCGTAACCCATTCCAATCTGAAGCCCAAGGCCATACATCAAAAAGAGAAAACAAACCGAAGAGGACAGACATAAGTGTTAACAACTTTAAATATACACTCTTCAAAAAAAGAAACGCAAAATGAAATTCAAAAATGATACTTACAATTTTGTACACATATGT
>JAVFBZ010214968.1:0-12848 GCA_032466195.1 Katharina tunicata
GGAGTATTTCTCTAAATTATAATGTTTAATAATTATTTGGCGCACATTGTTCCACACAATTTCTTTCTTGAGACATCGGCAACTTGAAATATATTGTTTTACAACCATAAGGATTTTATTTAACGCTTTTTAACTAACTTCATATCCAAATATAATATTTTCAGAAGTTATATTAAAACGTTCCCCCTTCATCTCTTTGAGTCATTTTCCCAATTCATTCCATATGATTTTAACCTTGTGACATTCAATAAATAGATGTGCAGTTGTCTCGGATTCAATTTTACAAAACTGACATTTATCGTCTGAAACAAGCCCTATTTTATAGAGGAATATGTTTGTAGAATATATTCTGTAACAAATCTTGTAACTGGAATGAGCCTGTAGTCATCACTGCAAGTAAATGGTATACTACATGATGCTTGGTTAAGGTTATCATTGTCAAAATATTGTATCCATTTTTCAAGAGCTGGCACTTGTGTATCTACAGGCTCATTGATTACATAATAATATCTTCTGCAACCCTTTTCGGATTTTAAAAGTGGGTCAATGTAATTAGGAATTACCAATGTTGGCCCGTTACTATACAAGTTACAACAAATTATATTCCTCCATTCAACAGGTATACTTTTGACTAATTTGTGATAGTCCAGAAATATACCTACAATTTTATAAACCTTTTTTACCTCATCAAATGATTTAATAAGTTTATTTTCATTAATTATATCATTGATGTAAACAATGCCTCTGTTAAACCAGTGTGAGATAATGTACGATCGCTTGAAATGTAGATTAAACCAAAGAGGTGCATTGCAACTATCTTCGCTATTTTTTGGAATTGTATTCTTCACAAACGAATACCAACTTTCAAATACATCTTTCCAAAATGGATTATTTGGCTGGTCAATATTTATAATATAGTCTACTCCAACTTTAATAGTTTTAGTTAAATCTTTTATACCTGTCAAAACTGCCCATTTTGGTGTGCTGGTATATAATCTTTTTATCCACGAAATTTTCAAAGCTTTTATAAAGTATCTCACATTGATCATTTTCAGGCCACCATTTTTATAATCCTGAGTAACAATGGCTCGTCTTATTCTGTCACTTCCTCCATTCCACAGAAATTTGTACAGTATTGTAGTTATTTCTTTAACCATACAGTTAGATGGGTTTGGAAGCGACAGACAAGATGAATTAATTTTGACATGGCTATACTCTTAATAACAGTGATTTTCCCTAAGAGTGTCAAGTTGCGCATTCTCCAAGCACTCAACTCTAGTTTCAGTTTTCTTATCTTATTGGTATAATTTAGCAAGGCGATGTTATGGAATTCTGTTGTAGAAAAGTGTACACCTAGTAGGTTAAACTTGTTTACCCAGGTCAAAATATAATTCATGAACAATTTAACATTAGAGCCTGTTTTTTTTTACCTATCCATACAGCTTGTGTTTTTGTTGTGTTGATTTTGTAGTGGAGACTTATAAGGACGGGGAAGGGTCCCCATGCTGTAGTGACAGCCCAAAGCCAGCGACTGGAGCGTCCTGTTGATGTAGCAAGGATGCATGCCCTCTGGTTGTGGTCTCCGACAGACATCAATCGTGTCATGTACTACTGCAGTAAGGTTGCTGTTAAGTAACGAAAACAGAATGACTATTAGAGTACGCTTTACAAATCGACTTCATTCAACTGCAAAAAAAGAAACACACAACAGAACGGACAAAAATCATGAAAATTGTCGTTTTCAACGTATGTCCTTCGTGAAGGTAACGCAAAAACTCAAGAACGTCAATGCCAAATACGTGACACAGACCTGACTGACTATGCATATACACAGCTGATTTGATAATTCGTCTGGGCTACATGCATGGCATGCAGAAGCGGACATACGATTAACTACGATGGATTAGGATAATTGGTATGTCACCGATCTCCAGTTAACTATACAGAACCGAATCTCTCTCCGTGACTCAACGCTAAACAGTGTGCCTATTTCTTTATTGTCGATATGTCTAGGGACAGTCGGTATTGGCGTGCACCAATTAAAGTTCGCTTATTTTCGACATTAGTACACTTGTCCATTATTGCCAGTCATTAAGCTTAACTGTCAATATGTACTTTTATCCAACTCAGCGTTTGATTGATTCGGGTTTCACATCTCTAAGCACGAACCCACTTAACGAGGAGTTTGTTTATAGGGCATATAAACCAGCTTTGTGTTGGGGCACGCTTCTATGGTAGGACTTTACCTTCTTGGGATTAAAAGAGTGGTGAACAGATTTTCGCTCATAGTAATGATTTCAATGTTTCTTCCTACAGTATTTATTTGTTAACAATTAAACTCTTAAGCCTGATTTGGCTATGACCTCCATTATAAAAGCGACTCGTTCGAGGAACATTGGTAAATACAATGAACATCTGTTTCTTCAAGTTATTATAAATGTACATTGACTAGAATTTCTCCATTGGGAATGTGTTTTTTTTTTGTATTATACTATAGTAAATTGTACTCGGCTCTGATAATTGGGATACACACAGATATGTTTGACATAATGAATTCAATTAACAGTGTGTGAGATCCATCTGGTAAAAATCAAAGTGCTATTCCATTAGAGGTATCGGATTGTTGAAAATCTCTGGTTTAGTCCATTGTGGGATCTCGCCAAACATACGATGAAGAGCAAACTAAGCCAATAATAACTCGATGCTCAAAACATCACCAATCCTTACCATCTTCAAAGCGATAAGAGCTGTCCAACGAGAGTTATTTGACCATACCCAGGATCTCGTGAACACAACTATCCCCGAGGTTAAAAGAAACCCATTCCAAGTATAGGTTTTGCCTGCTAATAACGTTCTCGGCTCTGTCAGCTCTTACATGGTTCGAAAAGTTATCTTCGATAGCTAAACTTGATGTCTTTACATGTGCGGTTTTATATGCCTGTTTTTTTTTTGTGTTAATACTTTTGACCAGTTCACGCCTCGGACGTCTATGACATATCGATAGTATTTAATAGGCATACAAACCTACTGTGTGATTTGGCAGTCAGGCGAAATAGCAAGAATGCCCAATGTTGATTCGACGGCAGGGTTTAGTGTTCCATCTTCTAATCGGCAGATGACGATCTTCTTTGACAGGAATTAGCTCTGTGCATTATATATACACCAGTCAGTTCGCAATCTTTCGGTTTTCATCTGCATCTTGCGTAGTTACTTTCAAACCATGGTTACCTTGGGCATGATATCCGTGTGATTATTGTTGCTTAAAAAAAATAAAAATTTACCACCCTTCTTTAAAAAAAAAATAATAGATATTTTTTTTGCTTTGAGGTGCGTCGTTGCTACATGTAAACACATATAAACATGTGACTAAATAAATACAAGAGTGATTATGTTTCTGTCGCTCAATCCCGCATAGTGATTTTGTTTGTCTTACAGTACTACTTTTACGGTTAACATTCGGTTTTTTTTCTGACTGACTACATGATCCATAGGTATGTTTTGATGCAATTCCACTCGAAGACGGTCTGTATTAGTATCTTGTTAGATAATGACACCGTGTACTTTATTAAATTTTCACGATTAAAAAACCTAAACATAGATTAAACTTAAGGAGAACTCGTGCAAGCAATATTTTAAGATTAATAATACGATGTTCGCCACTCGCATAACTTGGGCCGTGTGTATATATAGTGAGTGAGTCAATTTATAAGCAAAAAGAAAATACCACTCCATAAATTGTACAATTTATTACGAAATTATTGGCAACATAATAAGGGATGTAATGACTATCTGGGGTGTTAGCTTTAAAGCGTAAGGTTTCAACAACGTTAATGTCAGATAATTCATATTATTCGAAGTAAATTACCTTGACTGGGAAATAATTTCCGTTGTTATGACTTGTGGACATGAATATTAAGTTATCTTTTAATTTGCATACCATACATTATTGTGGAAATATACTCGGAATGCTATCTATTCTGTTCGATAATAAATATTAAAAATCTCAATAATATTATATTGACACCATGTCCATCAAATCTGCGGAAGTGTGTTAATAAAAGAAGACGTGTAAGTTTCCATACATCAATCAGAGGTAAAGTTAATGTGAAACGTTTTTTCTCAGTTTTGTAATATCATGACTGAACTTTCTGTACGAGCTCATTACCAAGTAGACAATGTGACATGCATACAGAAAGAACACATACAATGCTATGGCTACTTGTAATATTCTCATTAGTGGTTTGTTCGACAGAATAAATATTTTAAAAATATGGGTTATTAATGCAAGGCTCCCAATATTCTTAATGAACGAGTTGTAAATCCAAAAGTAAAGATAAAACTTTTTACAATGTGTATTTTATGATAGAATATTTGAATCGAAATTAACATGACGTGGGCCACAACATCTAAGTTAGGGCCTCGTTGACCTTTACCATATTTTCTTAATTCAAGCATCTCTAAATTAAGCTTTCATAACTGGGTTTAAAATGTGGCTTGTTTGCTGATTGAACATGTCACTGAGAGGCAATGATCTGATATGATGTATAGAATGTATAGAATAAGCGAATGCTTGTTTTCCTCTAAATGTTTAAGCCACGCCACGTAGGATGTCTCACACATCGGCAGTGAAGTGGTGTTGCACTTGCGCTGAGGTTATAAAGAAGACGAGATGTCGCACTCAGGCCACTGCCACGTTACCAGATCAGTGTGTAGTTTCAGAATGGCGATGAAGCTTCAAGAGAGATCCAGCCATCTTACCGATCAATCGTATCATCTTTCTCGATTTCACCTACATTTCTTAACAATAACGTCACCCGCCAAATGTCATCAAATACTCGGGTATTTCCGCATTCACCAATCAATTAACATGTGTGAAATGTATAAACTATTTACATGTGATATTTTTACTCACATCATGGCTATCAGATTATATTACTTTAGCAGGGACAGAACATTAATACATCAAAGCATATTTTCCTCTAAGAGTTATTTATTGTGAGAAGCGTGTATCGCATTTTCAAGACGCAAGCCAAACAGAAACCGGAAGGAAACGGTAGTAGAAAACTAAAACTCTGAAAGAACAATTTTCGATAAAATGTGTCTAAAAGTAGAGCTTACCAGACGATTTATTTGTATAGGTGATACTAAATTAGCTTGACAAGAGCATGTCATTGATGCATTATCCAGTTTATATCAAAATGTACAAATACATCTGCCAAGACATTATACAAACAATTTTTAAACAAGAGTTGATGTCGGCCGCAGTACGATAATATTTTTAACAATTTCTTTCATGTGCCCATATTTAATGGGAACTCCTTTGGAATGTCGGTAAAAAAACTTCTGGTGTAATCACCTATCAGATGAAGATATACACAAAACTGTTACAGCAACCCCAGACATTAACACACCATAAGGTTATTCCGTTTTCTGATTTGATTTGAGCTCTGTCGCAGATGAGGCCTTCTGCGGGGTCTGTTTGGCCGATGAACAGTACTTTGTGTCTAGGGTACACTCATGTATTATATGGTTGGGTATGCTAATTTTTTATGAGCGCCATGTAATAACACAGTTAATACTTTTTTATTCGGTCAATATGGAGTTGTACACTGCAGGATTCATACAGACCACAACCTTCGGCCTCTGTGGTGACCTGTCTGTATTGACTAGAAGATGGAAGTGTCTTGATCCTAGTTAATTATAAATCAGTAAAACTATTTGTACCCTCTCCTAACATAAACATATATATCCGTCTACTTTACGATCCTACTGAATGTTATGATGGCTAGTTACAGTATCTTCGAATACAGTACGTGAAAAACACAGTATCTGAGCATTAACCGTTGACACTTTTAAAACCATACCTCAAACAAAATGCTCAATCTTTGCTATATTTAAACCCTTTATTGAGCCAGCTAAGTGAAACGAGTTAGAGACTTAATGTATTAATTTCAGTGGTGTTCAACGTCGTCCTCAAGGTATTTCACTTAGATGACGCCTTTGCGTTACCGGTGTATGGTGGAAAACCGGGATTAGCCTAGTAAAAAACACACCGCGACCTCCGCTGCCACCAGAAAACCACCTTTACACGTTGCGCCTTAAATGTGAGTATGGTTTTGAGTTTAATTTAACAGCTGAAATCATAGACTTACACAGCTGAATAATTTCACATTCAAAATATATGTATGCATCTAACATTTTCAGCTTATTTTTCCAACACGACATTGGCTTGTATCTGTATTTTAAATTATTTTTTGATACAATCTTAATTTCTCAAAAATAATTATTTTATTTTATTGATTGGTGTTGTTAAAATATAAATCAGTGTAAATCACGCATAATATGTAGAAATATACACAACTGTTATAACAACCCCGGGCAAAGCACACCAGAAGGTTATTCCGTTTTCTGCTTTGATTTGATCTCTGTTACAGATGATGCCTTCTGCGGGATCTGTTTGGCAAATGAACAGGGCTCTGTATTAAGGGTACACTCATCTATTATATGGTTGGGTACGCATTGTAGATAGATTTATATCTTTGATATAATACATTGTGATTTGAGACAATAGTTCATTTGTGTTTGAAAATTTATCCCGTTTCTCAGTAATCGGACATGCTATATCTATGTTGTACACTTTCCAAAGCCCAAATCACCCTCTTTCTTTCATGGTATCACAATATGCTCAATATCTCTTCATACACTTTTTTAATGGGTGAACTTTGCAAAATTACTACATAAAGAGTAGTGTAAATAGCTACATCTAAATTAAATACTGGTTATATGAATAACAAAATGTCTGGAACTGTAAGTAGTACAATAAAGAAATAAAGATAGGAAGGCAAGGGATGGGCCCACAAGGAGTTCTCGATTAGGGCACTAACTAGTCAATACGGTGGTTGTACTTAATAACAGCTGTTGACCACACAAACATTACACGGACTAAGAGCTAATGGTAATAGACTCTATAATTCATCCACTATGTGATCGTTAGTGTTGCTGATGTCTTAAACCACGTCATAAAGAAGGAAATCACTCGGAACCCACTGGGTGTAGTCTGTGTGTTATACATCACCTTCCTATCTCTTCGATTAACCATTGCGTTATAATCGTTAACATCAACACTGTCAATTTGGCAGATGAACTTTAACAATTATAAGGATTTAACAAATTCAAGGAAAGCAACGTTTTCGTGGATTTTAAATGACACTTAGGAAACGCAGTTACCAGTATAAACACACCATTGTTTGGTGCTTAAACTCCAGTTATATTCTTTCAGGCATATACGTGTGTGTGTTCTTAGATAGGCAAAACAAACTATTTCTTGCTTGCAATATTGGCGAATAAAGGTCAAACCCAACGTCTTAACCGTGAACATAGTCTGGTAATGCAGTCATCACCCAATTAATTTTTCTGGTATTTGCTTGACCAAGAGTTCTAGCTTTAGATTAAGCATTGCTTAAGATACAGGGATAGTTTTGCGTTTTTTTCTTTAGTTCCAACAATTTAATTTTTTTTTATAGAAATAGAAAGTTTCGATCCTAAAAATCGATTGGGTAGGAAGCCCCTTCCACCAGGTATAATTCATGGAGCAAGCTACTCGGGCAGAGACTATGGACATTAAACAAGGCTTCTAAACTATTTATGATATTTGCATTTTTATCTTCTTTTCTCCCTGCAATGTGTTTTCCTCTTGCGAATTTGAATAAATATTCTCTTCTTGCCGTAAAGTAATTTCAATATTTCCAAAATAAAATATAATGTTAGGGAGTTCAGTTGGCGTTACCTTTTAACAATTCTTGAGTATGGTTCAGTCGGAATATAGTGAACTGAGTTGAAAGCTTCTATTAGTAAATACCAATATTAATTTGCCCTCATAGACACACGAGCTACACCACGATTATGTATGATCATATAGAAGTTTGATTGTGCAGTACAACTGAATTAGCCCTGGCTTATTTCAAATGAACTACTGGTTCACAATTTACATTCTCGTTTAAAGAACCACTAGAACTGATATCGTTACTCTCTCATCCCACATTACGATGGTTACGACAAACAATGCACGGCGACATTAATGTTTGGCAAGTTAACCCATACATTATGAACGTGCACATGATATATGTCCCTTTCCCTCAGAAAACTTACCAATTATTGATTCATAGCTACTTTTCGAACGCTATAGAATGTTACTCACAACACATGACATGTTTTCATATCTGAAGATTAAAGGTAACGTCAATCGAATGTGTCAAAATTACATTATTGGAAGTGCTGAATGTAACGAACAATTGATCGGAACTAATAGCATGCCATACTTTGCCGATTGTGTGAGACTGCCTTCGGAGAGTTACATATATGTTTTTGTCAAGAGCATCCGCACTTACATATATAAATGTACTTTTATGTACAAACCGCACTCTATGTCACTGAAAAAAAAACACTCTCAAAGCTTAGGACACAAACAGTGCGTCATTACACTACAAACCTGCTGTCCGAAAATCCATATGTTATATATCACATTCCTTGGCTTTCAGGACATGATACCCTTTACTAAGTAAATACCTGTACAACCAATCCTGAAGGGAAGCAGTAACATGTACCTGGTTTTAACAAGGGTAAAACAACAGCAGAGTAAACAATGAGTTTATTTTAGTTGGGTTTTAGAGAAACATATGCTAATGGACTTATGACTCAGTTGCCAGTATAAACAACAACAGTTTTTATTATACAAACTGCAGGTCTATTGGTAAAACAGTGTGAATGTCCTTAGACAGACAAGATCAGCTCGGAAGATCGAGTTCTGGAGTGTATGTCCTGTAAAATTACTTTGTTGATCGGGCTTCTTGACTTCACTAGCACGTGCTCTAACGAATCTACATTAATCAATATTGCTGAATTCTACAGAACTAGTATTGCGTAAAACACATCTGAAACCATACGATGACATTACGTGTTCAGTTTCATCAAGTGCATAAGTCAGTATATAATAGAACGTTGTGATTTAAAAATTATATTCTGAAAGAAACCTGTAACGCAATGTACAGGGAATTAAACCTATGTTCAAAGAGACATTATACATTAAGCGAGCTTTTGAAATTTAAATGTGATGTTGGCTTAGTATTTAGTAGAAGAGTACTAATTTTATTGCATTAATCAAAGAACAACCCCATGCAGGATAGGCAACACATATGATAACACATTATTGTATTCTCCTTTAAACAAAGCTTGTGCCACTGGTCAAGCAGTACAGATACAAGTATAATTAAATGCTATTTTCCTTTAAAGCTTCAAGTACATGTATGTTGGTAAAAAACAGGTGTCATATATTTGGAGTGTTTAACATATTTGTTGTTGTCGATCTGTGTTTTCTTTAGGTGACGACAAAACGGCTGTTTTAACCCCATTTTAATCCGTTGTTGTGTCACAACGAGTTCTTAATCGTCTCAGTTCTTTAAGACACACTACTGTTGGCGATTTGTTTTTGATGCAACGTGATGTGACCGACTGTAAATCTACTGTAAATAATTGTGAATATGTCCTTTGATAAACAGCTCGCAAAGCGTAAATGTGATTATGTAGAGAAAGAATCACGGGTGATATTCATTTTAACATATCCTTACATCAACCTTACGAACTGTCCAAATTTCAGTCCCTCCCGACACCACGGTGGCTAATTACAAAACAGATCACAATAAGGAAGCAAGACTGCATTTAAGCTTCAACGTGAACAAGTGTTAGCTCTGTGTGTATATTCAGGTTTTTGGGTGGCCTAGTAATTTACCCATCAGAAGACTGTCCGGACCAAATAGTTTGAACTTCTACCAGCAGCTGCTGGCCACATAAATGTCATTACTGGTTAGTATAAAGAGCTGTGGTAATTGGCACTATAAATAAGTCATTATGCCATGGATATTTTTCTTGATATGGTTGAAATCCTGTTCTGGTTATGTCCGTATGTTATTCGGACCTATCACATTTATAATCTTTCGTCACCTTATGTGTTCAGAATACGACATACATGTATAACCGGTGGCTTATAAACGCGCCTAAGCTTGTCGACAAGCGGTAACATTTGTTTTGCTTTAACTAAGAACAAAATTGCCTTTGGAAAAACTAATAGTAGAGCTTTTAGAGCCGATAGTAAAGCGTGGAGCTGTTTTATACAACCGGAGAGCAACAACAAACAGGACACTTTGCACAATGTAACTGAATTATAGTAAAGTTTTCTTTCAAAAAGTGTATTTCACCTTCAGTACAAGGCAGCAGCAATGCTAATCACACGTTTAAGTACTATTATTGAGCCAAGGGCTACATTACCCACGAATGTAAGCTAAATCCAAAAATTAAATAAATAATATAAGAAATAAACCAACTACACGGGTAGAGACAATTGAAACAATATAGCAATTACATCTATAATAATTGACAGGTGTTGAAATGTGCCTGTTTTTGTCAAAGTGTGTTTCTATTGTCGTCCTAAGACGAATATAGCAACAATTAGCCAAAGGGCTAGTCCCTCCTTGTGGTCTTGAAGATAAATATTATATATACAAAACAAAGGGAGAACAAGACAAAAAGTAACATGAAAACCTGACTTAAGATGTACAATAAGTTAGTTTTTTTTTTGTAAGAGTAAATAAAAAACTAAAAGAATATCACCAATAATTTAAAATAAACTGATTTTTAAACAAAACAAAAGCAATGAAAAATGTATTTAAAAAATATGTTTGCAACATTTTAGCAGCAAAATATCCGATGTCATATGTACAAAATTGGGAGATATTTTTAATGAAATATACATTCAATGTAAAACAGTACACATTTATTGTAAATGATGGTCTGTTTTCATACTTGGATATGCCTAGCTTGGCTGATAATGAATTTGTTGATCGCAATATTATGTCACCCATTAATTGGTATTTTTTTATGACGAGTACAAAGGCTTAAGAAATAAGATAACCAATAAATTAAAACTTGTAACAGATGTAGTCAAATGGCTATAAATAAGAACTTTAAAGGTACTTTACCACAGAAATAAGGCCAAAAATCGACTGAAACGAAATTAAACCGGGTTTTCTATAGTTACCTATTATGGCCCAAAGTATAAGCTTTCAGAATATAGTAACCTCGAGAATGTGAGATATACCGTATTGAAATAATAATAAAGTTTGTAAAATATATAATACGTGTCATAAAGTTTGTAAAATCTATAATCCGACCCGCATAATAAATTTTACAAACTTTATTATTATTTTAATACGATATAACGCACATTCTCGAGGTTGATGTTTTACTTTGGGCCATACTAGACAAATACTTGGTTTAATTCGTTTCAATCGATTTTTGGGCGAAATACTGCGGTATAGTACCTTTGGGTACTACCATTGCATATATTTCACAAATGTGAGTATGGTTTTTAAGACTTGTTCGCCTTAGTTTTGAATGTGTTCTAATTTCAAATGGCAAGACACAACGGAAACACACAAATTAAAATAAAACACATTCTGCAACGCATAAACTAAATGATCTGCATTTCTTATGTTACCCTAGCGCAGGGTGTTTCGTCGTCAGTTAGCTATGTGCTATGTGTCCCAGGCTTTAACAACCACAAAGTCGTTTGTATCTTTTACTATACTGATCGCCTTTAAAGGAAACAAAGCTAAGGAAATATTCCGTAAGCACATATAGATCTGTTTTTACTTTTTAGTCAGTTTAGTTCAGAGTAATGCCGGCGAAAAAAGCTCAGTGGTAATGGAAAACACTCTCGATATTGGGACAACAACATAATACAAGCACAGGAAGCAAAGTAGGACCCATATCAAATAGGTTGTTAGATGCACTAAAACACAGATGGCCCTCGGTCAGCAACAATTATGACAGTCAGAAGCTGTTAAACTTGTTCGTGATTGATTGACAATTCAGCTATCAGTAATTTAATGTGTACATAAACATACATAGCATAATATAAGCAAAGGTATATTCTATAAACGTACATTGCAGTTCCCTAACAGTACAGCGAGTCACAAGATGATATACGGGTTCTTAAAGATCAACTTGGTTTGATCAGTAAGTTTTCGGAGAGCAGTAGAATAGAACTAGACGAAATTCCGTATTGGATATTGGAAATTTTGTATTAAAGCTGATAACATTTACTTAAAAAGGAAATAACTGAGATATCACTTAAACCTCTGTACACCAGAGAGGAAGATGTCTATCGGAAATTTGCTAACAGTGTCATTGAAATTGTTCTGTATTCTGACAATAGTACTGAATTTGTGAGCATTTATTTGACTACATTCTGGTTTAAATGTTGGAAAAGATCTAACGCTTCTTACAGGCGCGTTAAAGTTGATACTGGAAAGTATCAGTCAATGCTGCTACAAAGACCATGAAAAACAACCTTCTTTTTTAAGTAAGGGAAGTTTAAAATGTAAAAAACCCTTCATAATTGTATCCTTTAGAGTCATAATTTGTTTTAAAACATAAAATATGACAAACTTTTTTTGCACGCGTTCAATTTTTTCGGCATATGTTTGGAAATGATTCGAACAACAGAACAAAATCCAATCGGGATCTGATCAAAGTAAAATATAGGGTTTTAAGGCATGACACAGATTTAAAAGAACGCTTCACAAAGCCTAACATTCTAAATGCTAAATGCTAAAACACAGATTCTTAGTCATCCATACTCCAAGATCCTTATATTCCTTAGTTTGGCCAAGAGGGCAGTCAGATAACTTGATAACTTGTTGGTGGATGACATTTACACTGTCAAAAAAGAAACGCATAGGCGAAATATTAATAGAATTATCTCTTCAATACAAAGCGGGATAATTCAGTAATTT
>JAVFBZ010214979.1:0-12847 GCA_032466195.1 Katharina tunicata
AACGTTTTATGTTAACAGATTAAGATTGCCAGACGAGATTCAGACATCCTTCGTACAGGTGATTTATATTTTATCTTTTAGATTTGTCATCGTGGGAGCGAACTTGATGTGATCCGTCCACATTATTTGCATTCTTTATAAAGTGTTGGAAAGCTTTTAAAAATGCTGTGTCCAATATTAGCCAAATATAAGTATTTGTCTTAGTAAACTAATCAACGATGGTGCCAAGTGTCATCAATTCAAAACTTTATATTTTATACATGACCAGAATTAAAAGTTTTAATTGCTTTAGACGAGTACATATGCATAGGAATAAACCCTAGTTTTTGGGAAAGCTATTTCACAGGTTTGCTCCACGCTTTCGCAATCCGTATTGACATAAAATGTATGGTTGTGTTACATTTTAGCAGTGTCATTCTAACATAATATTGACTATTGGTATAATATTTACTTACCTATTGAAACAGCATGAACCTTTGTACTTGGAAAGAGTTAAATATGCTATAATAATGCTCGTGGCATTGTTACTTCGCATTATGGTGCCATGTTTGGAGGGATGTCATGGACTATTTATTTTATCCTTTCAGCAAATATGTAATGGAGTGTAGCATCAACATTGTCCTGCTCCCTCGTAATTTTCTGCAATCTATATTTAACAACAGTCTCAATAGATTATATTTAAAACAAATGTGCCAGCATCCTTTGTTTTTCATAAATGGTATCGAACTTGAAAAAGTGTATGTTTTGGAGGCTGTTAATGAGAAGCCCAGATACGACATTTCAAAGTTGTTGATTTAAACGGAAGACTTTGGTTTGTCTGAATTGTAACAAGTGAATTAACCAAAGTAAAGTTTAAAACTGGAACTGACAACAGGTAAATACTGTAACGGCTGTTGTGCGCATATCCAATGAATACCACAACACACAAAACGTTCTATGGATAGCAGAATGACACAGATATATCTTTAAAAACATCAAACTCGCTCAATACCTTGTTTATATCATTTTTGTTACTGGTCACAGGTCTGATTACCATTGTCATCATGCATCTTTTAATACATCAGAGAAAGACAAAAAACACTGTGGATTTATAACGTTCCCTATCTCACTCGCAGATACATTTACCCTTGTTGGATGGCTAATCCTACCTCTTGTTTTGGTGCAATATGTTTTCAAATCCTGGCCATTTGACTCGCCTTTTGAACCAAATGGAAAATTATGGTTTGACATCAGTGTCATTCTTTCTAATGACGGTGATGGAATATGACAGGTACAAGAGCGTGACAACTCCTGTATCCTATCGCCTTCAATGTAAACAGCGTCGAACTATTTTAACGTAAGGGATAATTGGGATTTTGGGTATGAGGGCATGGGTGCCAGGTATTACCATTTTATATATTAAAAATAATGTTCTATGCATTTCATGCTCTAAAATGAATTGTTGGATACCTGATACCTACACGTTGGTTATGTACCAGTTATCTCTTGTATTTACTAGATATGTTTATATCGGACTGGTTTTGCATATGAGAAAGATATTTCGTTTTAAATCTACAAAGACTTGACGAATCAATGAATATAACACGGAATGATATCAAAGAAGATCGCTAAAGCATATTTCCAAAAGTCTCCAGAACAAATCTGATTCTGTACCAGATACAAAAGTCGACTGCCAGTCATCAAGTGAACCTTATTGCGTCTTAATTGTAGTGCAACCGTCCAAGTGGCCTCTGCACTGCGAGATACCACAGTACTCTAAAAGCGCCTTCGGTAAAAGTTTCGCTCGTGGCGTTAACAATCAGAACTTTAGATGTTAAAAACTTCTATACTGGTTGTCTTGAGTTTCATGTTGTGTTGGGGACCAATTTGCATTCTCTGGCTACTTGTAAGGATTTGTAAGAACTGTATAAATATAGACATGTACTATTTGGCTAGTGCATTTAGTTATGCCAACTCTACAATGAACCCATTTATTTATCTAGCCGCAAGTCCACAACTTCGGTAGGGCTTCAAGTCGATTTTCTTGAAAAAATCAATCAACAGAAGCAAGCTGAAATTATCTTATGCTAGTTAGTTATATGATGAGTTTTTCTTAGGAAGACGTAATTTTACTATGACGAGGCTTGTTATAACAACGGTAAGTCTTTTGACATTTCATCCAACCGCATGGTATTGTGAACATACTGTTTTAAATATTCGGATGCTTTAATGGCTCCATGCAAATGTTAATTACCATAATATAGTTTACATATAACTGTTATACATTGTGTGTCACAATCCGCTACATGTTATGTAATAAACTTAAATATCATGAATGTAAAATATATAAACCAAATCAAATATTAATAAACTGCCAAGGACTTAGATTGGTCTTTGACAACACACGGTTGTTTAATCATTATTCATTATACGACTGCCGAGTGTTGTTATAAACATATAGAAAACACGTTCTCGTGTTAAATGAAGATCTCGAACGTTGGAACTCCGATTTCCGTAGTTTAAAAACGAATGCTTGTACTAGTGCGCTGTGGCGTTTTAAAACTAAATGGTTGTAGATATTTAGGTTTACCGTTTCGTTCATTAATAATCATTTAAAAAATTCGTACCAAAACGGGATCTTCAAACCATTGATAACTTTCATATCGACTTATTGCTGACATTAAAGATCTGACCTGCTCCAAACATAGTTTGAATACAGAACATCTTTATTAGTGCGGTATTAAAAACGTTTTGTTTGTGGCGTTGATTATCTGGAGGGGTGGAGGGGATTTAAGTCGGTATGAGCGCTGGCCCTGCTAATTAAGTTCGGGTTCGTTTGAGATATTAAAGTTTATTTCTCTTGACCTCCACCGAGTTTCCAACCCGGGCATCTGGTTAGCTACATATTTAAATATATTATAAATTTATATTGTAGAAAATATTGCATGCCTCAACCAGGATTCGTATACCAGACTCGGCCTAGCAGTGCGAACGTTTATACCGACTGGTCTACTGAGATTCACGACAGAACGACCGAGTTAAACTTATTTGGTATAAGATAAATTTGTTTTGAAATTTGTAAGAAAATCTGATCGGCTGTTTGTGTCAAAACAGATGATTAGTCAAATGTTTCCTTCACACCACTAAATAGCAAACCTGTTTTATCAACATCCAAAGGCTTGTTTGTTCTTCAGCTTTAGATTTTTCTATGGGAGGGTTATGCAATAGCTTAGTTCCATTGTTTATCTAATTCCGTATTCAGACATAGTGTAGGTTTGAATTACGCTCTTAGCAGATTGTTTTTCACTAAATATTTTTCCTGTTTGAATAATATTTACTTTAACCCTTGAAGCAGCAACGCGCGGCTGTAGATTGCGTGGTTTGAAACACGCTAATATGAAGCCAGTGTCATTGGTATTTATTTTCTTTCCATCGGCTGGTTCAGATTTCACATATCGATGCCACGTTTAGGGACTTGATATCATGCACAGAAAGGGATTGTACAAGGAATTGTTTACTTTATACTTCACGACGTATGCAAAGGAGTGCAGCATACACATTGCTTAATTTTTTCCATTAAAGAAGCTTTGTGTATAAAATGCACTATTTTAATCAACTCGTTCTGTTATTTTTCAACCTAAGTCATCAGAATCGATACTCGATTTAAATCTTTCATACTTATCTGCGGTTTAATTCATAGCAAGTGTCGTGTGCATTTATCTATAATTTGTTCTTTGTTTGGACTAAATCATCATATTCGCCGCTCAGTCGCATTATTTCTTGCATGACAAATGTATTTGTCTCCATAGTATTGATACCAGCGTTTTCAGTGACTGTTCATTTGGTCTGCCATTTGTTCCTTGTTTATAGGAAACACAGATTTTTCCACATCTGGTTAAATACGAAATATCTGTAAACTGCATTCAACTATATTCCTCAAGTGACTCTATTCACACTGACTGGATTAGAACCAAAATAAGTACGTGTGCCGTTTGTTGAACATTATATTGGAGGAAGATTACGAGAAAGCCACAAACGACATTTCATCGTTTCATGAATGTAAAATATATAAACCAAATCAAATATTAATAAACTGCCAAGGACTTAGATTGGTCTTTGACAACACACGGTTGTTTAATCATTATTCATTATACGACTGCCGAGTGTTGTTATAAACATATAGAAAACACGTTCTCGTGTTAAATGAAGATCTCGAACGTTGGAACTCCGATTTCCGTAGTTTAAAAACGAATGCTTGTACTAGTGCGCTGTGGCGTTTTAAAACTAAATGGTTGTAGATATTTAGGTTTACCGTTTCGTTCATTAATAATCATTTAAAAAATTCGTACCAAAACGGGATCTTCAAACCATTGATAACTTTCATATCGACTTATTGCTGACATTAAAGATCTGACCTGCTCCAAACATAGTTTGAATACAGAACATCTTTATTAGTGCGGTATTAAAAACGTTTTGTTTGTGGCGTTGATTATCTGGAGGGGTGGAGGGGATTTAAGTCGGTATGAGCGCTGGCCCTGCTAATTAAGTTCGGGTTCGTTTGAGATATTAAAGTTTATTTCTCTTGACCTCCACCGAGTTTCCAACCCGGGCATCTGGTTAGCTACATATTTAAATATATTATAAATTTATATTGTAGAAAATATTGCATGCCTCAACCAGGATTCGTATACCAGACTCGGCCTAGCAGTGCGAACGTTTATACCGACTGGTCTACTGAGATTCACGACAGAACGACCGAGTTAAACTTATTTGGTATAAGATAAATTTGTTTTGAAATTTGTAAGAAAATCTGATCGGCTGTTTGTGTCAAAACAGATGATTAGTCAAATGTTTCCTTCACACCACTAAATAGCAAACCTGTTTTATCAACATCCAAAGGCTTGTTTGTTCTTCAGCTTTAGATTTTTCTATGGGAGGGTTATGCAATAGCTTAGTTCCATTGTTTATCTAATTCCGTATTCAGACATAGTGTAGGTTTGAATTACGCTCTTAGCAGATTGTTTTTCACTAAATATTTTTCCTGTTTGAATAATATTTACTTTAACCCTTGAAGCAGCAACGCGCGGCTGTAGATTGCGTGGTTTGAAACACGCTAATATGAAGCCAGTGTCATTGGTATTTATTTTCTTTCCATCGGCTGGTTCAGATTTCACATATCGATGCCACGTTTAGGGACTTGATATCATGCACAGAAAGGGATTGTACAAGGAATTGTTTACTTTATACTTCACGACGTATGCAAAGGAGTGCAGCATACACATTGCTTAATTTTTTCCATTAAAGAAGCTTTGTGTATAAAATGCACTATTTTAATCAACTCGTTCTGTTATTTTTCAACCTAAGTCATCAGAATCGATACTCGATTTAAATCTTTCATACTTATCTGCGGTTTAATTCATAGCAAGTGTCGTGTGCATTTATCTATAATTTGTTCTTTGTTTGGACTAAATCATCATATTCGCCGCTCAGTCGCATTATTTCTTGCATGACAAATGTATTTGTCTCCATAGTATTGATACCAGCGTTTTCAGTGACTGTTCATTTGGTCTGCCATTTGTTCCTTGTTTATAGGAAACACAGATTTTTCCACATCTGGTTAAATACGAAATATCTGTAAACTGCATTCAACTATATTCCTCAAGTGACTCTATTCACACTGACTGGATTAGAACCAAAATAAGTACGTGTGCCGTTTGTTGAACATTATATTGGAGGAAGATTACGAGAAAGCCACAAACGACATTTCATCGTTTCATTGTTGTTGGTCTAATCAAAGGACATTCGTTTGTCAGAATTGTAAACAGTAAATTAACTCAATGGATGCAACAGCAAACCACACGCTCTACGGACGGCACAATGACACGGATATATCTTTAAAAATATCACACATGTCCATTTTCTGGATCGTATCATTTATGTTGGTTTCCACAGGTCCAGCTAACATTGTGATCATATATCTCTTATCACAGCAGAGAAAGAGAATGAACACATGTGGATACTGGCCACTTGATACAGTGACCTGCCTCTTGATCCAAGTGCTAGATTATGGTCAGTGTCAGGTTTGCTAATGGCTGCGATGGGATATGACATGTACAAGTGCGTGACAACTCCGATATCATACCGCCTTCAATTTAGACAGCGTCGCATTAATTTAACGTCAGCAATCATTTGGATTTTTGGTATGGGGGCATGGGTGCCAGGTCTAACCATTTTACATTATAGACGAAATTTTTTGGGAATTTCTGATTCATGTTTTACTATGAATTTTGGATACTTGGGTATACCGTACGCTTTGGTTACAATAATTGTTTACATCAAACTGGTTTGGAATATGAGAAATCGGCTTCATTTAAAATCGACAACCGCTGGAGGAATCAATGAATCTGACATGAAATCATATAAAAGTCAAACGGTAAATCAGATTTGTAAAAGTTTCTACGACAGCTCTTACGCTATACCAGATTCGATAGTCGATTGCAAGTCGTCAAGTGAATCGTCGAGCATCTCCAATGGTAACTCAACCGTGTTCGCTATGTCTAAGCCGGCTCACCAATGCGAGGTACAACGGTACTTTAAAGGCGCTTTCGGTAAAAAGTACTGCTCTAAGCCTTAACAATCAGAACTTAAGATGTTTAAAAACATCTGTACTAGTTGTCATGAGTTTCGTATTGTGTTGGGGACCAGTTTGCACATTCTGGCTAATTGTGCAGATATGTAAGAACTGTATCAATGAGGATTTATACCACTTGGCTGGTTCATTTAGTTATGCGAACTCCACATTGAACCCATTTATATATCTAGCTACAAGTTCAAAACTTCGCCAGGCCTTCATTAAGCTTTTCTTGAGAAAATGAATCAACGGAAACAAGTTGAATGCATTTATACACCTTTGACGGAATTTACAATATCTCGTGTTTATATATCGGCAATTACCAACCTATTTGACTTGAAACTGTACTGAAATTTTTTTTATGTCGTTATTACAGTGACTGTTAACAGTATTTTCGTTTTTTGGGGGATATCTACCTCTGATTCTGAACAGAGGGAGATGTGTCGACTACTTATCATAGGGGTAGCGAATGTGCGCCATCTAGACTCCAACTAGCAAGCCTTCTATTGTTTGTACAAGGTCGACTATCTGAGTGGTTTGGGTGCCGGCATTTATACTGCTGGAGACTCGCTGTTTGAATTTGAAGGTCGTTGTTTCGATTCCAGAAAGGGTCTCAGTCTGCAAAAAAATCTGACCTAGAATCTGTTAAGTATTAGCGAGTAATATCATAAAAAAGAAAATACTGTAGAAACTGTTTTATTGAGAGCAAAACATTGCGCTTAAGTGACGGAGTTAAAAATGCATGGTCTCTAATTTATGTTGATATTCTTAATGTTTCTCGACATGAGAGTTTTATCATTTTGCTATTGTGGGGCTTGTCGTCATAAAGGTTAGCCTTTAGACAGTTCATCCAAATGAATGACATTTTGAAAATACCGTTATTTAAAATTCATATTTTCTTTTTATAGGTCAATGGCTATATGTATCGCATTTTAATTTAACGTTTTAAATATAACTATTATAAAGTTATCGTAACATGGCTATTGAAATAGTATGAATATTGTTGAATGTAAGATATATAACACATGCTAGTATTATATATGATAGTAATAAACTGCCGATGATTGAAATTGGCATTTAACACTACAGGCCTGTTAAATCATTCTTTATTATATAATTGTCCCAATTTGTTGGTGTTCGTGTATGTAGACATTGCTTTCTGGTAACATGTGTGCCAATAATGTAACGGCTTATTTCATTGGCTGAGAGATCAAGGATGGAGGTCTTGGCTTTTTTGCGTAAGTCGTAATACATCCTAACGGCGATATCCTCAACATACCAGTAAATAATATAACGTTGAGCAAGCGATCTCGACCAATCAAAAGACTGGTAAGCTGGGGAATCCTCTAAAGTCGTCAATACAAACTGCATCTTTATGACTCCGCCTGGGAACCAGTGAATTTAAGAAGCGATTAACGTTATAATAGTCTGATTAAAAACAACAGCTCTGTTAACTATTACTTGGTGATGGAATGAGGTGGATAAGGATAAGATCAGGATAAATCGATTTTTGCGATCTGGAATCGATAACCATATTTGTTTAAACAGTATAATAATTTCGCATTTGAAATGAGAATTGGCGAACAGACAAAGCCTATATAAACGCAGTTATCCGTAGTACAAATATATATATATGATAAGATGAGAAAAACTGTCACCTATTCACCAGGATACTTGGCAATATGAATTATGGACAGTAACTGGCTACATCTGATAACAATTTTGAGCTTTTATGTGGTATACACGAATTGTAAATCTTTTTAAGTGATGGATAAAAAGCGCGCATGCCGGCGATGATCATTTCATTCGTGTCACGAGAAAATACAGCGTTACCGTATATCAGGGAATATAAAATAAAATCATTCAACATATGGATATAAATCGTTGTCTAGATAACTGGAATAACGGGCAAGTCTTTATATAATGTCCATTCTTCAACTGAAAACTTATTGTCTTGTTAATAGACGGTGGTTGTATAAACTGAACTGCCTTGGTCAACAGGTTATGTTAGGTTATCAGATTCGCAGATCATTAGAAATGTTTCATACGTATCTTTCGGTTAATTCATAGCAAGGGCGTTTGCTTCTAAGCACACTTACGTATTGTCTCTAACTTTTTGATACCTGTGTTTTCAGTCAGGGGCCGGGATCTGTAATTTGTTTCTGATTTCGAGGAAACGCATTTTACATGTTTGATTTTCTCAGATCGAGTCCAATGCAAGGTATCTGCAAACTGCATTGAACTATTTTCTGCTTGGATTATATTTAAAACAAGCGCCACGGACCTTTATTTACCTTGACCAATATCGAATTTAAAACGTGTGTTTGCTGACTGAACATCATTTTGGAGGCAATTTATGGGAATCCTATAGACAAAAATGCCATGCTGTTGATTTACTCAGAAGACATTTTTTAACAAGTTAAATTTAAAACTGGAACTGACTACAGACCAACCTGGAGTAACACTTTAGATAACATTTCCAATGAAGTCAAGTTACAACAAAAGTGTCAGCAACATTTGCTTACCATGATCAGTATCCAACACAATAGTTGATTTAATCGGAAGACATTGTTTCAACAGAAATATATAAAAGTTGGACTGACTACAGGCGAAACCTGGCAGGGTTGTTGTACCGATTCACAATGTATGCCACGACAAACAATACGTTATTTGAGTGGCAAAATGACACTGGTGTACATTCAAAAACATCACACTCGTCCAGTATCTGGTTCTTATCATTTATGTTGGTTTTATAGCTCCAGTCAACATAGCCATCATATATCTGTTATCACATCAGAGAAAGACAATAAACACATGTGGGTTTATCACGTTCGCTATCTCACTGGCAGTTGCGGATACCCTTGTTGGGTCAACAGGTCTACCCCTTCGTCTTGCGCAATATACTTTAGAAAATTAGCCGTTTGACACAGTGACCTGCGTCTTGTTCCAATTAGTCGGTTATTGTTTTTCATTAATGTCAATTTTTCTAATGTCTGCAATGGGATATGACAGACTCAGGTGCGTAACAACTCCAATGTCATACCGCCTTCAATTTAAGCAGCGACGAGTTATTTTAACGTCAGTGTTGATTTGGATTTTCAGTATGGTGGCATGGGTGTCGGGTGTTATCATTTCACATAATATAAGTAATCCTGGTGGAATTGATGCATTGTGTTCTACTATGAGACTAGGATACCTTGCAATACTCTACGCTTTGGTTATGTATCACATACCATTCGTATTTACTATAGCTGTTTATGTCAAGCTAATTTTGAATATGAGAGAGCGACCTCAGTGAAAATCTCTGAAAGCTAGAGGATTTGCACTATCCAATTCCGCAGCAGACAATAGTCTTAAGGTAAAACAGATTACAAGTATCCAGGACTTATATGACGCACTTCCAGACCAAACACCTTACTGCCTGTCACCCCGTGACTCGTCAAGCGAATACAATGGCAAGGCAACAAGGTTTCAAAGCATATGTGATAAAAGCTCTACTCTCGACCTCAGCAATCAAAACTTAAGATGTTTAAAAACTTCTATACTGGTTGTCATGACTTTCATATTGTGTTGGGGACCATTTTGCATTCTCTGGTTACGTGTATGGACTTGTAAGAACTGTATAAATATAGACATGTACTTCTTATTGTTTGAATTTAGTTATGCTAACTCTACAATCAACCCATTTATATATCTACCCACGAGTCGACAGCTTTGCCAGGATTTCAAGAAGTTATTCTTGAGAGAATAATGAATGGAAATAATATTGTTAAGTAAGGCTGTACAACTGATATCGCTATTTAAATATTTCAAGTGTATATTATTTTGTAAAAACAAATGACTTGAAACTGTATCATTGTGAAGGAGCACATTGAGTTCAAATGACGGTAAATAGTGCATGGGTTTAATTTCTTTTTGGCAGTTAGTTTTATAAACACGTTCTTCCTTTTTGCGATATTTCTTTTTTATTTTCTTTGTTCGGCTTGTTGTCATCACGGCAACGTTTTGAATATTGTGTCTGTATGACGTTGTGAACACATATTAAACATGATATCAAGAAAGTGCCCATAATTTAAATTGGTCTTTGACAATACACATCTGTTTAATCATTCCATGTTATATGATTATTGAAATTTGTTTAACAAAAATAAAACATTTTTTTCAAATTCTTGGTATTTTGATATTTTGAATTTGTTTACGTCAATATATTAAAAAAAGTGGTCCCGTTAAGTCCTCAGCTCGAACTTTGATTTTTGTAGTAAAAAACACGATTTCTTGTTTTATATTTCTAAAACTACGATATTTAGGATTACTGTATCATCCATTTATCTTTGGTATGGATTTTTGCCAAAATATGACCTTAAACCGCCTTGGTTGATGTCATATACAATAATAGACATATTCCGGGCAATAAGGATCTGTAACTTTTCAAACATCATTTGAGATTAAAAACTGTGAGTGGTTCTGAATCAATAACACTGTTTATGGTATGGATTCTCAAGATGGGATATATATAGCAGGCACATATATTAAGGTAGATTTTGAAATAAACACAACCTGAAGGAGTATCATCAAGACCCACTTGTACAATTTACCCATTAGTCTATTTACTAAGGACAACGACATATATGACTTATCTGATACATAAGGATTTCCGTCCTAATAAAAGGTCCTACAGAGCATTGTTTTTTTATATATATATTTTGCTATAATAGGTGAGATAGGCATAAACATGTTATAGGTAAAAAAAATTTGTAAAAGGATACAAGAAAACTTGGTGCTAGGCTGATCATAGTTTTAATACCACATAATTTCTATATTTGAGCCTTTATCTGCTTCCAAGGTGAAACGCAATGGAAAAAAAACATTTCTAGTAAGATTTTCCCTCCGGAATTCTCTTTGGTTCCCTGTTCAAATCGAAAACGGTTCTTTTTTAATCGGCAAGATTTCAAAATGATATATAACCGAACGACCAGGAAGAGAGTAATGTTCAGCTACTGGGGAGATCAGGCGTAATGGGATAGAATTAAAATTGCTGTTGGTTCTAAGGTTAATGTCCGATCTCAAGGTGTGATTTATAGTAACATCTTGAGGTATACAAATGGGTTGTAGCGCAAAAACGAACGAATCGCATACGACAGGGTGCGAGCCAGCCGAAATCAATATAGCCTATTACCAAATGGTATCTGCCAACAAATCAAGAAAAGGGAAAGCCCAACAATTTTCGACAAAAACTTATTACTTTCCATGGGAATTTGGAAAGACAAAATACAGTGTCACATTTGGCATCAGGAAAGCATAGCTGTTAATTATTTAATATAAAAAAGTGCGACATCATTGTTTGCAGCTAAGGTAGATCTGTCTCGTCTTGGCTGTCCCCTCGTGGATGTGCAGGTTGATAATAACAATCAAACGCGGTTTACTGTTTCTGGAGAATACAGCGACAACAAAGGACATATTGTTTTAAGGTAGCATTTCTTAAAGCATATCCCCTTCCTATTAACCTCAGGTTCAGTGGTTCGGAGAGTTGTCCAGAAGCCATGGTTTGCACTGATTAGTTTTGTATAGTACAAGAGTAGTGTAACTCCGAAGAACGAAAAACCCACTTTGATCTCAATATTTCGGCACTTTATATTGCCATCATCAGGAGAGTCATAGTGAACATACCGGAATATTACAATAGGCGCTTATAACCCAATACAAGCGTGCCTACACATTTGTTGAGCTTCTTTCAGCTGTATTGTCTTAAAAATATAGAAGCGCCTGGATGGCAGCCCACACCAACCAGCCAGGGCTGATCTGCAATATAAACATGTGCAATATAAACATAAGTTTAAATAATAAGTTTTGGTCGAAGAGTTGAAAATGCCGTTGAGCAAACAGACGCCATAGTTGCAGAAAAGCCTGTTAAAAGTATCGACTTGAGTTTAACAGTAGCAGCTAGAGAGCTTCGTTAACACTCAATAATGTTTATCAAATGAGTCGTTATTTGGAAGCAGATGCATGGCCTATAACATTTCCCCTGTGTAATCCGTCATTTACGTAAATGAAACGTCAACACCAACATGTATAACAGCGGGATTTAATGAAATTGACGAAGTTTTATACAACACGGATCACATGCATTTTGTAGCGCACGTATTGTGTTGTACATGCGGCTAGTAGTCTACAAAGAGCTAATGGAGTCGTGGGGGCGTAAAATGCGCATAGGAAAAAACGGGTTTTGTGGGTTGTAGC